>JACXGM010008282.1:0-12831 GCA_016801145.1 Umbra pygmaea
CACACACACACACACACACACACACACGGTCATCTACAACTAACCTTGTGGGAACCAGAAAACAAACAAAAAATCCATGTTATTTAAACTTAGACTTAACCCTAACCCCTAACCTAACCCATACTATATCCTACCATATACTTAACCTTAACCTCACCCTAAGCCTAACAACAATAACCTAACATTCATGCCTAAACCTAATCTTCCCCTAATGCCTAAAACAAACCCTAGACTTAACCCATAACGCCTGAAACTAAAAGTAGCCTCAATTCCAACCCTAAACCTAATTGTAACCATGACCATAAAGCTAACCCCTAATAGGTCACATATTGACTTTGTCCTCACAGGGACTGGCCCTAATACGTGCATTTTTGTCAAGTATTACGATCCGTGTTAAACCTGGTCAAAACATGATCTGTTAAACCAAAACAAACACACAGAGAGGCAAACAGACAATCACAGGCACACACACAAATACACTCAGAGAGACAAAGAATTAAACACACACAACATCTAGATACATAGATACACAGATATAGACAGCCTCCCTTTGAGGACTCCTGGTGAATATGACCTTGGCTGAGTTGGAACAACATGAGGAGAGCTAGATGGGGGGTGGGGATGGGCTGAGCGGAATGTGGAGATGACAGTGGGGGGTCACTCTGGGTAAGTGTCTGTCTGGGTGAGTGTACAAGAGGAAAATAAAATAACCTGCACGTCTCTGACTGATAGCCAAATAACCTAACATGTATGCCTAAAACCAACCTTCCCCTAATGTCTAAACTAAACCCTAAACCTAAACTATAAGTGACACATCACCTATATCTGTAATGAGCTAAAAGAGTCTCAATAAAGATAAATGCACACAATACATTCACATATGCACACACAGGATTCATACATGCACACACATGATTCATAAATACACACACAGGATACACAAATGCACAGAAAATTTACAAATGCACACACAAAAATTTAAAAGCACAGAAAATTCACAAATGCATACAAAATTCACAAATGCACACAAAATTAATAAATGCACACACAATTCAGAAAGGCAAACAAAATGTATAACTGCACACAATATTTATAAATCCACAGGACACGATTCAGAAATGTATTTCTGATGCACACACAAATATAGCTTGATTTACAAACTGCTTGCGGACATTACATTTGACTAGATATTTTAACATTTAAGTTGATTCTTCTCATGTAAAGACGATAAAAATGTGTTGCTGCAACATACAGCTTCATAGTTAGATTTTTTAAATTATCTTGCAAATAACATGTATGGAATAGGGCAGCGGTAGTGTCGCTGCCTTACGGTCGGTAGGTCGCTGGTTCGAATCCTTCTGTCTGTTATTTTTTTTAAATAATAATTATAGACATGTATAGACGTAAGACATTATTTTATTTCCCTTTACAGAGAGAAATCAACTGAAACCCATGTCTCTTTTACAGCTTGCTTGAACATTTACATTTAACACTTACAAATGTTAAACACTTAAATATTTTTAATGTAACACTACTTACAGTGATAATTCAAACATGAATATTACATACACCGATCATCCATAACATTATGACCACCTTCCTAATATTGTGTAGGTCCCTATTCAGCTGCCCCTAAAGCAGCAAACAAGCTGAGAGACATGGGTTTCAGTTGATTTCTCTCTGTAAAGGCAAATAAAATAGTAAGTCTTACGTCTATACATCAATGACTAAAATACTTTTTTAAAGCACGCAATAGGATTCGAACCAACAACCTACCGACCATAAGGCAGTGACACTACCGCTGCCCTATTCCTAATACATTGTACAAGAGACAATATAAAATATATGATTATGCAGCTTTATGTTGTAGCGACACATTTTTATCAGTCTTTACATGAGTGAATCAACTTAAATGTTAAAATGTCTAGTCATATGTAATGTCTTTCATTGCTGAAATTTGAGCAGAAAATTCTTGGCAGAGGCAGAGAAAACTGTTGTCCTTTTATCAGTACTGTTACTCTTCGTTAAACACTCGTGGCTCCCGGCGCTGTGTGAACGCGTTCATGTGATTGGCTTATAAGTAAACAATCCCCCACTTAGGGTGCCTTCTTGCGGTTGGCTAAAACAAGGGAGATATCTGATTGGTTGCAGATCATTCCCTGTTCAAAAAAATGCATTTGTGTGTCGAGCCACATCAGGGGAGTCTCAAAATTCACACACAAATACAGTGACATTCACAGACTGCAAGCAGTTTGTAAATCAAGATATATTTGTGTGTGCATCAGAAATACATTTCTGAATCGTGTCATGTGCATTTATGAATCTTGTGTGCATTTGTAAATTTTGTTTGCCTTTCGGAATTGTGTGTGCATTTATGAATTTTGTGTGCATTTGTGAATTTTGTATGCATTTGTGAATTTTCTGTGCTTTTACATTTTTGTGTGTGCATTTGTGAAATTTCTGTGCATTTGTGTATCCTGTGTGTGTATTTATGAATCATGTGTGTGCATGTATGAATCATGTGTGTGCATGTATGAATCCTGTTTGTGCATATGTGAATGTAGTGTGTGCATTTATCTTTATTGAGACTCTTTTAGCTCCATATATCTGGGCTTAATGTCACCAAAGTCTATTTATCTATTTTTTTACATTTTATGAAAGTACAGATTCAGAGCTTTTAAATGGTATACCATGCACTAAAATAAAATTAATATTTAACACTATTAACAACTAAAGTAAAACTAAAGCAAAGCAGATGTCACTGTTAATAAATCATTTTATTTGTTGATGATTTATAGATAAGAATGACATTCATATGGATAATAATTGTCAGGTTTTTAAGGTTTATAGGAAACGGAAGTTCAAAGGTTAGCCGTATAGGTGATGGGTTAGCGACAGGTGAGGTTAGCCACAAAGGGTGTCTGCAGGGCTGCAGCTCGATGCTATAGAACAGGAGTTCCCAAACCTCTCCTCGGGGCTCCCCAGACATGTCAAGTTTTTGTTTGGATCATAAACTAGCACACCCGATTCAATTAGTGAAGAACACATTAAGCCTTTGATTGATTTAATCAGGTGTGTCATTTCAGGGTTAAAACAAAAACATGGTGTGTATGGGGAGGCCCGAGGAGAAGTTTGGGAACCCCTGCTATAGCAAATCTCACACTTAAGAGGTCCCCTTTGTTCACGCTCATTCAAGATCTTTCACACCTTCCTAAGTCTTAGACCCACCCATTTTTGGCAGGGAATGATAGTCACTGCTAAACTGTATTGGTAAGACTAATTATGCAAAAGTATGTTACTGTTATTAAAAAGGCAAAAACGTCATCCTCACATTCTGACTGAATTGATTGCTCCATATTCAAACAACTATGCCCATTGTTTGTAATTGTTTGATAATGTAGCTAGCTTGGCTAGATATAATAATTATTAAATGACATACATTGTCAACAGAAAATAATACTTGTAGCTAGCTAACTTTCTAAATCTAATGTTATGTACTTCAAAACATTTTTTGATACCTAGGCTGATTAAAAAAATGGTTCAATGGTTGAAACACTTTAAACCTAACCCCTGAAGCCATAAATTGAAAGTGTAGATGACAGTGGGGTTCACTGTGGGCAAGTGTCTGTGTGAGTGTACGAGAGGAAAATAAAATAACCTGATAGCTGCTATGTTGAGGGAAAATGTACAAATGTGTAGCTGTCCAACCTACTGATTGTTAAAGGCCAAGTGCAGTAAAATGTACACATTTGACTTCTTTTTTTATCAATTTCATTTCCACATGATCAAATAAAAAATGGTAGAAATAATGATAATGCCTTTATTTTTTAAGAGGTGTTTGAAACCATTTCCTGGAATTTCCAAATTTTTGTGGAACTGTTAGCGTACATTGTCATAAATTTGACCTGATGGTAACACACCAATGGCTGGTCATCTTGGAAAGGTGGTGGGGCTTTGACTAAAAAGTAACTGTAATATAGATGTATAAGATTATGCTATATGCTTATTTTGCCAAGAGCTGTTAAAAGGCTAGAGGTGTGACCATGTGTAACCATGCCAATGTGTGTGTTAAAGATTGATTCAGTGAATGTGTATATGCATGTTTACGTTTTAGCCATATTAATTATTGCATTTCTAGGGCTATTCTAAAAGTGTACATGCATTTCACACTCTAGACCAAACTGCTACAGATCTAGTATATCCATCCTGCTTCGCTTCTCTAAAATCTTCAAAAGCCAGATTATCAGCCATTTTGAACCCCACCACACCCTCTCCGCTCTGAAAACTGGTTTCCGAACTGATCATGGGTGCACCTCATCCACACGCAAGGTCCTAAATTACATCATAACCGCCAATGATAAAAGACAATAATGTAGACAAGCACTCATTCGCTTACTCAATAGCCTTGGTTTCTAAGATGACTGTCTTGCCTGTCTGTATATATCAATGATGTTGCTCTTGCTGCAGGCAACTCTCTGATTCACCTCTATGTAGCCGACACCATTCTCTTTCCATCTGGCCCAACATTGGACACTGCGCTAAAAAATATCCAAAAGAGATTTGATGCTGTACAACATGCCTTCAACTGCTTTTAAACTCCATTAAATCTAAGTGCATGCTTTTCAACCAATCACTGGCCGCACCTACCTGCCTGACTAGCATACTTGCCTGTCTACTACTATAATATGTAGACAGGTTTGAGAACCACTTCATATTAAGGCTGTGTTTACATTCTGACAGCTTTCAGCCACATATTCAAGACCTCTCGAGAAAATCTAAAGATGAAACAAAATTATTTATATCCTGTTTTTTTTTATTCATGTAGCCATCTACTTAAAATTCCCAATTCCCACTGACCCTGCCTTGTCGGCAGCTTGACAAATCCCTGGAGAGATGTGGGATGGTAAGGGACGCTCACATGGTTCATCCAATCACATTGCAGAGCCGGCCGATTATGATGCCATCTATTTTGTAAAGTGCACCGGTCCTTCCTACAGCAAAGCACCCCGACAACATGATGCTGCTACCTCTGTGCTTCACAATTGGGATGGTGATCTTTGCCTTGCAATCCTCCCAGTTTTTCCTTTAAACATAACAATGGACATTGCAAACCATAGTCTGGCTTTTATATGTTTTTTTTGGAGCAGTGGCTTCTTCCTTGCTGAGCGACATTTCAGCTTATATCGATATAGGACTTGTTTAACTATGGATATACAGTAGAGACTTCTCTACCTGTTTCCTCCAGCATCTTCACAAGGTCCTTTGCAGTTTTTCTGGAATTGTACATTCTGGAAAGTCTCTAAGAGACAGAATTTATCTCCTTCCTTAGCGGTATACCGTCTGCCTGGTCCCATGGTGTTTTGTAAAGATGAACGTGGTAACTTCAGGTGTTTAGAAATTGCTCCCAAGGATGAACTAGACTTGTAGAGGTCTACAGTTTTTTTTACTGAGAACTTGGCTAATTCCTTTTGATTTACTCATGATGTCAAGTATGGAGGCACTGAGTTACTGAGTAGGTGGGCCTTGAAATAATCCACAGGTACACCTCCAATTGACTCAAATGATATAATTTAGCCTATCAGAAGCTTCTAAAGCCAAGACGTAATTTTCTAAGCTGTTTACAAAAGTAAACTTCTGACCCACTGTACTTGTGATATAGTGAATTGTAAGTGGAATAAACTGTCTGTAACCAATTGTTGGAGAACTTATTTGTGTCATGCACAAAGTAGATGTCCTAACTGAATTGCCATAACTATAGTTTGTTAACATGTCATCCATGGATGGGACAACAAATGAGTTTTAATGACTTCAAACTAAGTGTATGTAAACGTCCGACTTCAACTGTACATCTCTCTAGTCACCCTAAAAGCCAATACCTCTATTGGAGAATCCTTCCAGTTTTCAGCTGCCAACAACTGGAACTTTGGACCACCATCCCCCTCACTGCCTTTTAAGAATTACTATCAGAGCTACTGTCCAACCACGGTACATGTTCGCTCTCCTTCCTTCTTTGCATCTTGTCTTTGACCAGTTATGCCCCAGTGTCCTTGTCACGTCCCGTGGCGTATTTTGCACATACTTATCTGCTCAGTTATTTTTGTACACTACTACTGTGATTTGCACACTATCATTTGCATAGTTACACTCAAGCGTTACCTATTGCACTGTTATTGCCCTTCCTTTTTGCATAACATACTGACTGATTTACCTCTCGAAGGAAAGAAAAAAACATGTAAAGGGCTCGTGTCTCACCTTGCCCAGCTGCAGGTCTGAAACGGAGCAGGCGTCTATAAAGGCTTGGGCGATGACAGACAGACAGGCATCCATGTGATCCGTCTTATCAATGTCAAACACAAACTGAGGGTTCTTCAGTATATTCACCCAGAAACGCAGAGGTAAGCTAAACAAAGAAACAGAAGCTTAAACATTATGCATTATGGGTACTGTAGTTATGGGTACATCAATGTGTATGTGATTAGATAGTTGCCCTACCTGTTGGTCTTCCAGATGTGCAGGGTGTCTGGGTCGGTAATGCCCCTTTTGTCTGCCTGCTCCTCCAGGAAGTCAAAGAAATACTTGATAGCCAGCGGGGGGCGCTCTGGGGGAATACTAAGTATAGCCTGGAACAAGTCGTCTAGAAACTTCTGCAACGTTCCCTATTGAATCACAACACAGATGGGAACAGACATGAGACCGGCCAGAACTGGGATCAAGATGGATTGTTTGGAAATCCAGAATGACTTATTTGTAAATAACAATGACTTATGGAATGATTGAAAATTAAAATGGAATGCGTCCACTGCTTAGCCAACTACTCTATGATTGTCATGACAAACTAATCAGGTTCAAAATTGGGAACTGCAAAGAGTTGGCTGGCTGGACAGACCACAGACGTGCACCCAAACCAGACTGCCACTTCGTTTTGTCAACACGATCAAGATGGCCACCCATATGTTTTTTTCTCTTACTTTGGTGGAGAGAAGGCGAGTCAGGTAGATTTCCGGAAGCACTTTCTTGCGGTGACTCTGTCTGTGGGACTTCCTGTTCTCAAACAACTCATCGTGAGGCAGGACCTAGAGGTTAGAGGTCAGGAAACAAACAAATCCAATCAGCAAGGTGAAGATATATGGTAACTTAATGTGTAAAAGAAAGAACTTAGCCTAGTGGTGTTCCCACATATGTTTTTTTCAAAATAATTGAGGTACATCACAATAAAAAAAAATCCAAGACAACTATATGCAACCAACCAACTACTGCATATTAGCTCTGACTGGAACATACAGTACACAAACCAATTCAGGCTTAGCATATTGGCTCTAATGAAAGACAACAAATGTTATTAACATTTTTTTAACAGAAATCTCTTCCCATTAGGCAAACAGAGGTACATAAATCACTTTGAAAGTGGAAACACAGGTGCAAGTGGCTAACAGGAATGTAAAAAGATTGTTTTACAATCAGATGAAAATGTCATGAATGGCAAATAGGCCTACGGAGATCATAGATCAAATAACAGATAAGGATTATACAGTTTATATATATATTTGTAATCTAATTATGGAATCATACCAACAAGTTGGTTGTTTAAGGCTGCATCATGTAAATGACAATATACTACAGAAAACCTCAATATATTTTACATTTCACTATGTTCTGTCCACTCTTGCCTTCTCATCATAAAACAGAAACCAAAGTGTGACTATCATAATAGTTGTATGAAATGTTGTAATTTGGTACATCCAGTAATGCTCTCCAGTCCATTGGAGTGCCAGTATATCACATGTCCAACATGCTCCTACAGGTGTTCCTATGACACGGGCATGGAGGTGGAGTCAAGCGATACAATGAAATCGTTCTGTACTCCACTGGAACACACCAGATTATCAGGTGCTACAACAGAACTAAACGGCTAAAGCTATTCCCTCACTTAAGTGTATCCCAGAGAACTCATTATGTCAACCCCACAGTCATCATCATCTGAGTTTTTTCAACGGCTTATGTGGTATTAGTGCTGTCATGTTCTCCAACCAGCTGTCCTACAATAATGAAAGTGTGTAGTCAGTGATTTATTGCTTAAATGTTTTAGTTAAACGGTTCTCTGTTAGACCAATATGGCTGATGACCAAGGAAATTAGGGCAATGGAGGAAAATGAGAAATGTTTTTATCTGTGAGTGTGTTTGAAGTGGGATGATGTCCTGTGATAAAAACCAATTTGTAAAAATGTCAGAGTTAAACGGTTCTCTGTTAGACCAACATGGCTGATGAACGAGGATAAAGACCAATGTGTGAAAATGTATCTGCTGGAGGCCAGTCAACAGCAGACCCACTTCCATGGTAGTCATTACTCAGAAACAATTCTACAACATTTGTTTGAAGAGCGAGAAACCCATGGTGGACGATCTGTGAAAGTGAAACCCCACATGCGCATATAGTCATAGGGAGAGACAGAGTAGGGAATGGAATAAAAGTTGTGTGGATTTAACTGTTGTGTACAGATTACATCATAGCAGTGCAAACAATATATAAGTATATTTTTATCACATGTATTTCTCTTCAACTCTTTCTGTCAAGTTTAAAACCCTACTCTACATCGTCGAGGTGTGTATGCATTCTTGTGTGTCTGTGCATTAGTGTTTGTGCACACATACTTACCAAATGAACATATTTCTCTGTGTCCAAGTCTTTAGCTAGAGGGAGATAAACACAGGAGGAAACAGAGCAGAGAGAGAGAGAGAGAGAGAGAGAGAGAGAGAGAGAGAGAGAGAGAGAGAGAGAGAAAATGAGAAAAATGAAATGGAAAAATAAACATTCTCCAGGGAGAAGGAGACAGGGCATATCTTGCTGCCCAATATGTACAAACTTGCTGAGCAACATTGTTACAAAAACTTTCATGCCAATAAAGCAAATTCAATTGAATTGAATTGAGAGAGAGGGAGAGAGAGGGAGAGAGAGGGAGAGAGAGGAAAAGAGGGAGAGAGAGGGAGAGAGAGGGAGAGAGAGAGTGATAGAGAGATTGCCCTGTATGGCTGTGAATTCTGGGGACCACTTAACAACCAAGACTTTGTGAGATGGGATAAACACCCAACTGAGACTCTGCATGTAGAATTCTGCAAAAGTCTTCTCGGAGTCCAACGCAAAACCTCAAACAATGCATGCAGAGCTGAGTTGGTACTATACCAACTAATCATCAAAATCCAGAAAAAAACTGTTAAATTACACCCCCCCTTAAATAAAGCAAATAACAATTCTCCCATTTCAAACCCAGAAGTTAGAGAAGAGCCCCCTAAGGCTGTGTTCACATTCCGATAGATTTCAGCAACATTTTCAAGTTTGCTCGGGACGAAGCAAATTAGCAAATTAGAATGCTACTTTGCCCTAAACAGAGTACACATTGGCAGAATACCTGACCACTGTTATCAGGCTTAAAGTTAAGAAAACCCATGACTATGTACAGACTCAGTGAGCATGGCCTGGCTATTGAGAAAGGTTTTATAGGCACACCTGGACACCGAGAAAAGACAGGCTATGTGCACACTGCTCACAGAATGAGGTGGAAACTGAGCTGCATATTCTAACCTCTTGCCAATTATATGACCATATTAGAACCATATATTTTCCTCAGATCCAACAAACATAAAAACAATTTGATACAAAATCAAACATAGAGAAGCTCCCATATTTGCCAGGTGAAATTCTGTAGTTTGCAACCACAGCAGCACGATTTGTGACCCGTTGCCATGAGGAAAGGACAACCACACCAACAACGTTAGGAACATATTGTACACATGCCAAAAATTTTTATATATTTGTTTTTTATTTGTTTCCTTTTAATTTATTGTATTATTATCATCTGTTTTATATGCTTATTTTCCACTTTCTTTGGCAATAAAACGATAGTTACCGTTGCTCTGTAACTCCAGTTCTATGAGTGGAGCGGAACCCCATATGGGAGTTCTGCTCCTAATGGTTTATCCCTCCTGCGAAGCAAGTCGCATCTGAAACATTTTTGCATAACCGTCACTGACCAATGGGGTGACAGCACAACCCATATATAAGCTGGGTCGGCCCGCTAATACATTCTCCCGATAAACTGAAGCTGTATATTAGAAGAGTGATTAGGCCAAAAAACCCTACGGGGCTCCGCTCAACTCATAGAACTGGACTTACAGAACTCCGATGACTATTGGTCTATATTGTGGAGCTCCGCCCCATAGGGAAGCACTGCTCCTAGTGGTTTAGAGCAGAGCTGCGCACCGTCAAATATACCCCTGATCACTCCAATATCCCCCAGCCCTAGCGGATCCATGACACACAAATAATTGCTGTGAGGATCTGATGGCTGTGGTCCCGGTCACGTAAAGGGCCCTAAATGGACACAAACAGTGTAATCTCTCCTTTGTTTCATTCTTAAAGGGGGAGAGGAGAAAGTCTTCAATTCCAAATTCCTAGAACTGTAAAAGGTCTTAATGATTTTATGGAAAAAGGCTGGGTTCGGTCTCAACACATCTCTGCTGTTATCACCATTGATAATACAGCAGCCCGGATGAACCGACAGTGCACACAGGTCACTCATTATCTTAGCTGAAACTAGGGCGATAAGGTGTGCAGTCTTAATTGACAGCTGTCTCAGAGAAGCCTGCTCTAGAGGTTCAAAGGGAGGTTTAAAGCCTCCAGGACCACGGACATCTCCCATTTAGGGAGTCTCGTTTTAACTGTGGGGCGCAAGCGACACGCTCCCTTCAGGAAACGCGTGACCAGAGGGTGGGCGAAAACAGAAGAATTCGCACAACCATCATGACAAGCAGAAATTGTTGATGCGTAAACCTTAATGGTTCCAGGCGATTTCCCTTCCTCCAATAGATGTTGGAGAAAATTCAGAACTGTATTAATCTCACAAGTCTGAGGGTCAGCCTCACGCGAAGCACACCAGCTCTCAAAGAGCCTCCATCTGCATGTGTAATATCTATCAGTAGAGACGACACGTCCGATGCTGCAGAACCAATAACACCGCCCTAATCTCCAAGCAATTTACATGTTCCAATTGGGGAGGCCACAGACCTCCAACTGACCTTTCCAGACCCGTGCCCCCCCATCACGACAGGGAGGCGTCCGTGTAGAGAGGTGAGATGTCAACCTGCCCAAAGGGGTGCCTAATTTCAACCTGCCTGTGTCTCTCCAAAAAGCCAGGTCCAGGCCTAGAGAGGCTGGGATGGTCAGGTGATGCTGACGGTGTGTATGGGGTTGTTGACACAAGTTGTCTTGCCGTTACAACTTTGTGAGGTTTGCAGCATCCTAAAGCTACAGTGAGAGACTGAACCCTGTCCTGAGACAGGCAGGCCCTCATACTCATGGAGTTTAACTGAAGGCCCAGGTAAATAATCGTCTGAGAGGACAACAGGGCGCTCTTCAAAATGCCATCAAATGTTCCATTGTCTCCGATGTGTGAGTCATGGCCTGTTCCGGGGACCTGGAATTAACATGTTGTCTAAATAGGCCAGCACTCTGATGCCTCTTCTTCTCAGGGGGAGCAGGGCCGTCTTGGAGTATTCTTGAGGGGCTAAAGCATAACAGAATTGCATTCTCCCGTATTCGTAACACTTTCCCTGGAAAGCAAAACGAAGGAGAAGAAATCGCTTTGCTGAACACACTCCATAAGGTGTTACACCATCAGCATGTGGAAAATCCAAAAATGCCTCAGACAAACAGAAAACAGAGTCGTGTTCGATCGGGGCATTTAGTAAGGGGAGCTTTTGAGGCTCCTTCAGCGCAGTTGACGACAGCAATAAGTGACGTGTGACACGACTGAAGTCGCCATAACCCTGCCGGAACAAATGGCGACGGCTTGTGCAGCATCTGCACAGCGGGTGGGAATGGGATGTTGAGCCGGCCAGTCGCCTTTCTCATGATGGACGGCAGGTCACGGTAGAGAGAGGGAAGAGCGAGTTCCGACGCCGCTGGCGTCGCCTCCGTCTCTCTCTCTTCTGAGTCAGAAGAATACTGTTCTTCTTCCTAATCCGAGGCTGAGGGAGAGGACTCAGCACTGACAGGATGCCCCACTGGGACCCGGATTGCCAAGAGCGTCGCAGTGCCCGGGGATAACTCCATTTGAGCCACTGCTGGGGCACCAGACGCAGCTTTCTCGTTGTCGGAATGGAGTGGCATCGTTTAAGAATGCCTCATGTCTAGCCTGTATCTTGGGAGGCAGGAGAGCACACACAGGGTGCGCGAGGTTAGGCAGCATTGCAGCATGCGTGTGGTCACGCCACAAACACGCTACACAGAAGCCATGAGACTCTCTGTCCTCCATGAGGCAGTGGCAGCAGCAGGACTTGTCAGTGGCGTTGATCAGGAAAGACATGTTGTAGAAAGGTTGACCGATGATCAAAACAGTAACCACAAAAATGTATCCAGCTTATATTGCCAACTCAGCTTATATAGGGGTTGCGCTGTCACTCCAATGGTCAGTGACGGTTATGCAAAAATGTTTCAGATACAACCTGCTTCGCAGGAGGGATAAACCACTAGGAGCGTTCCCAGACAAGATTGCCAAAAAAGAACGGTTCTAGACCAGCAAATAGTTGGTGGCGCTCTGGAACCAGTATTTCTGACCGAGAGCGAAAAGCGAAGAACTGGTTCAAAATAGGCACCGGCACCTTTCTTTGGTGACAGACAGACAGACAGACAGACAGACAGACAGACAGACAGACAGACAGACAGACAGACAGACAGACAGACAGACAGACAGACAGACAGACAGAGGAAACAAAAGGAGGCAAGGTTTGAAGGAATCAAACAAGAGAGTGTGTGATAGAAAATGTTTTGGGCGGATT
>JACXGM010008282.1:12931-29233 GCA_016801145.1 Umbra pygmaea
CACACACACACACACACACACACACACACACACACACACACACACACACACACACACACCACACACACACACACACCCCACTGTGCTCTCATTACTCCAGGTCCTGGTCTTGGCAGACAGGCAGGTTGAAGCCCGGCCTAGTTCCAGACCCTCTGAGTCGATCACAGAGAAAGCAAAGGTCTATAGTACCATACACCCATTCAGACTGGCCTTTGAACAGCTCGCCTGGATCGGCCCATTATAGCCTGTCTCTGGCCCAGAATGAATGAGAGCAGAGGTCCTAATCGCTTGCCTGGACAAAGGGCTCTGTCAGGGTGACGCTTGGATGTAGGTGAGGTAAGATGATGCAGAACCTCCTAAATTGGACAGAAACGTTGACGTCCCAGCAGACAAATAAGGTTTCATCTGGATCTGCTCATGCTGAGGTGTGCACATGAGTGCGTAGAGCGTGTGTGATGGATTACGTGAGCGTTTTTGTGTGTGTTTAGTGGTTAGTGTGCATGCACTGCAAGTAATGTGCTCAAGATGAAGTGTGGTTTTACCATAACAACGTTAGTGTGTATGTTTGTACGGTTGACAGTGTGTATGTGTCTGACCTACCTCTCCCCAGGGTGTTGTCTCGCTTGTCTTTCATGCTCATGGCAAATGAAGCCCCCTCTGGGATCTGTGGGGGGGGTCAGAGGTCAAAAGGTCAGGGGTGACAGGACTGGATCATTATCCAGTGTGTGTGTGTGTGTGTGTGTGTGTGTGTGTGTGTGTGTGAAGTGGCAGGGGAGCTGTGTGTGATGGCTAGGCTCATTAACACAACACACTGTGTAACGGATTGAACAGCTTCGCCAATGAACCCAGACCGTTGGTACATGCCTGCCTAGCTGCCCTCACAGCCCAACTCTAAACACAGCGTTTAGTAGCACAATTAACAGGGCAAAGGCTAGGGGTCACCGCCCAACTGGTTACAAGCTCAAATCCCCTCAGACAAACAGAAAGCATCCGACACGTAAAATGTGTCTATACAAATGTCTTAAAACACATACTGGTGGACACACAGAAACTCTACCGGATTATTCTGCCTGTGAATAAAACACACACACACACACACACACACACACACACACACACACACAGTACTGACTTATTTGTGTATGAAACAGACACACACACGCACACACACACACTGTACTGACTCCTGTGTAGAAACAGACACGCACGCACACACGCATGAGCACGCGATCACACATAGACACACACACACTATACTGACTCCTGTGTAGAAACAGACACGCACGCACACACGCATGAGCACGCGCACACACACACACACACACACACACACACACACAGTACTGACTTCTATGTATGAAACAGACACACACGCCAAAGTGCTGATATCAGAAAAGCCACAAGACACACACAACATGTACACACACATGTACATGCCAGAAGTTCAAGTTCAAGAAACACAAAAAATTGTGCGCACACACACGTACACACACTCAAATCCAGTCAAAAACCAACATATCAGGTGTGTTTGTGTGTTTGTGTGTGGTGGGTGCTGAGCCTTGCCTTGTAATGTGTGACTGTGTTGAGCTTCTTCCTGCCATCCTCCATCACAGAGGTATTGTCCAGGTCCTGGAGGATCTTGGTGCTGCCTGACACAAACCACTCTACAGAAGGAGACCGGCGACAGGCAGAGAAGAGACAGATCGTTCATATGCATTTTGGCATGAAGGTTTCTTATTTTGACTATTATTTCCCCAGGTAAGTACTGTACGCTAAGAACACCTTATTTACAGCAATGTCCTGGGAGTCATTAGGGTTAACAAACGACAGGGTTTCCCAACTTTTTGTCTTGACATGACTCTCATTTAACACAAATTCTGTCTGTTCTCAACAGAAGACTGGCCTGTTCAGATGAATGGAGGACAGAAGAACGTTTCCTCACCCAGCTCAACGTCCTCTACCTGGGGCCACTGTGAGAACGGCAGGTTCTTATAGAAGGCTTCTAGAATCTTCTCCTTCACCTGGCAGATAGTGTCCGTGTCCATCACCTTTACAGCCAGAGAGTCCATCCCACAGCCCTGGAAGGAAACGTTGATGTTCTAGAAACAGAGATAGAGGACAAGTTAAATCTAGGGTCTATATCACAGTTGAATTTACCATTAATAATAATATTCCTGATAGGTGCTCCTGAACAGTACAGTTGAAAGCCACTGCCTTGCCTTGAATCATGCTCTCTGAATTAGCCCACTGAGGGCGGTGTAATATGGACAGCACCCTCCAGTTTGTGGAGTTAGCCATCAAATAATGTTGCCTCGGCCTGTGAGCTAAGGTAGAAGTCTGTGGAATGCAATCCTTCCAGCGCGTAAGGATTCTGATTGGCTGAGTGACCAGTGACATAAGAACCAGCAAGGGCTTCAGAAGACACGTATTTCAACATCAACTGTCTTGATTCCGCTGGGAGTTGCTACGATGAAGCAGGGCGTTTATTAGGAACTGAATATTACCAGACAGGAATAAAAACTGGGCATAGAAAAGGTAAATTATTCTGTTGAAAGCTGGTACAAGTTGAGAAGTGGAACAAGCTAAACACACACGAGTGGCTGCCCCAGATATGGTGTTGAGCTGGGTCCGATTTCATGACACTACTCCTGCAACATTCACTGGCCCTCTAACTGCATCACACGCGCTGTTTCTACCATTCTGTACCTCAGTCCTGAAAAGTCTTTCAGCCTTTTCTATGAAGGCGTTCTACAAGTCACTAGGTGTGAAAGGATTTGATTGTCTGGTGTAGTTAACCTACAGTACATGTACCAGCTCTGCAGTTGAGGAGGGTGTTTTATCACAGGTTTTACCAGTGTTTGCACATCTATTGGGGACAATACAATACAATTTATTCCCATCTTAATACAGGTGTGGTCACAAAATCTGAGTCTTTATCCTGGTGAAGAAGTACTTTGGAGTGCATAAGCCAGTACAGTGATAATTTGGGTAGAAAGATACCATCCCCTTTTTAAATAAACAACATGAATATTATGGTCTACACCAACACATACTGATTGGTAATTATATTGAATTAACAATAAATGTTTATTTGCCAATTCTAACATTGGCATTGGAATTCTATAATTTAGTTATTGTGCACAGCAGACAACTGTACATACTGTACACCAAATTAAGTAAAGTGTACAATGAAGCAACGTTTAGCAATCCGTAGTCCTATCTAGCATACAGTTAATTCCAACAAATTATGAAAACAAGATGATATAACAGTTTTATGAAGTGCTTCTAACCTGAATTCAACATAATGATGTTCTTTTACATCAACTGCGTTGCACTATAAAACTAAATTGTACAATTTCACAGAAAGATCCAATATAGTTAAATAAACGAGTGGTTGTGTAATTAGCCAACCATGTTTATTTCTGTATTGATCATTGTTGGTGGCATGTTATTAACAGTTTTTTCCTTCTGTTTTCATGAGAAAAACACAATTGCATAAGTAATTTCCTTTGGCAGAAAAAAACGTAGAATGATGGCGAAAATTGATTTTGCTGAATAACCTTGAACTACCAGGTTAAATAAACAATGGCTAACTTGGTTAAACAATGTTAAAGTGTTCTGAGGTTGGGACCACCCAATAGAAACATTCATTATCAAAGGTTGTTGTTGCTTTTGTGGAGCAGTGTAACGCTAATGAATTTCCCTGTTCTAGATGAGCAAAGCAGAGAGCAGACCACTCTGCTGGACTGGAACATTTGATGTCCCAGAAGAGAAATCATGTGCTTCATCTGGTCCGTTCATGCTTACAGACACTGGACATCGACCGTGTGGTTAAATGATCTAAACAGTGTGTGCGTGAGTGTGTTATTGATTAAGTGAGTGTGTATGTGAGCCAGAGTTTGGTGTATCAGCTAATGTTCCTGACTGTGAATCACACGTGCCCCCTGGCGATGGGCCGAGTGTCTGTGCCCCTCCTCTCTGTCTCCCCCTAAATACCTGTCTCCATAGCCTCTGCTTCCTACTGTTCTGTCCAATAAAATAATAAAAGTGTTTTTGTGTATGTCTTCTAGTAGTGTGTAGTATATACTGGAGATGATATGCTCAAGATGAATTGATTTCAGTTCTACCATCATAAAGTGTGTATTTATAAGCGTGTTGTGACAGACAGTGTGTGGGTAAGATTTAATTTGTGTCAAATGAATTTATTATTTCTAACATTTAAGAATGCTCCTCTCAGCAGGCAAACATACACACAGAAACACACCCCATGTCCAATGCATGAATGACCAATTAAGTTTAGCAAGCAATACGTTTGCGTGAAAAATTCCAAACAAAAAAACTCACAATGTTTCCAAATCGCCTTGGCAAGCACCCATTTTCTTCCCCAAGTTGTCTGTCTGAACAACCGCTTTCGCCCGCAGACTGAAAATTGCTGACTGTGATGAAATGATCTTGGTCGGGGCCCCTGGGGAATCTTGGGTAATTCAGTCCTTTATCCCCAAATGCATTTTGTTATTGTTCTACTTTTAACTAAATGATCACCTGGCGCTGTGGTATAAAAAAATGTAGGAATAGCTGAAAGAGAAATAGATTTCTATTGTTTAAAGTAACATATTGTTGCTGTAATATTATAAATGGACAGGGGTAGTTTCACTACTGTGGATTCTTCTATAGCTTTAGGCTGCACGAAGCATATTTAACCAGCTTCTGAGCTTACAATAAAATGTGCAACCCATGCACATATGGTAGACCTGTTATGAACCAACCAGTGGTCAGTATCTGACCTCAGGTCCATCGTGGTGGTGTGGTCACTAACCTGAGGCCTGGCCTCTATGTTTTCCCTGAGCAGCCACTCCTCGTTGAGCGTGTAGCGGGCCTTCCCCGTGATAGCGTCTATGGAGCCTTTGTTGATCTGCTGCCTGATGGCACACAGCAGCAGGAAGAATGGTTCCCCTACTGTCTCCTGTTGAGGAAGCACAGCAGCAACACATTGACAAGGTAACAGAAATGTTTAAGAACTGACCAGCCATGACATCTAAAGAACGACGACTGTTTGCCCAGCTGAAACAACTCAGAAAGTAGATGCTCGTGATTTTATCCCCTTCTTCCCCTCTTCACCTTGAGGTAGCTGTACATGCAGATGGACATCCAGTTGGTCAGCATCTTCTCCACCACCGACTCGGTGCGCCGCAGCATCAGCTTGGGGTTCTTAGCAGCCGAGGCGTCAATCAGGTCGACCAGCAGCTCTTTCATTATGCTGGTGTAGTACTCCAGTTTGCCATGGAGGGCGATGGTGAGCAGGGAGGCCAGGCTACACCTGAGATGAGAGACAGGAAGAGAGACAGGAAAGAAGAAACCGCCTAAAGTGCATGAGTTGTGTAACACATTTACAGTTCATCTGTATGATTCATTCATCACACTAGAGAATATGGTGACTTATGTCATTTTGTCTCCAGAGATAGAAAGGGTTGGTTTGAGGGGATTTCCAGTCCAAAGCAATTTTATCCAGGACAGGGAAGCAGGCAGATAGAACGTTAGAAGCAAACCACTGCTCTGGTGTTGAGCTGAGAGGTGGGGGGGTGTTCTAGCCTGTGCAATCTCCCGGCTCTTTAAGGAGCCTCAGACCAAATAGTTTCACACACCGATGGCTACTGTATGCTGATCCACTGTTGAATAGAGCTGCCATATTCTAGAAACATAAACCCCTTGAAATGACAAGAGGAGAATATGTTGGGCAATCAGTCACACGGTAGACAGCGACCACGTTTTGGGTCTCAGGTTTTTGTCACACTTACCTATCGCGGACGGCAAAGTCTTTCTGCTGCTCCAGTGCATGGACGAATGTAACCAGGAAGTGCTTGTTGTTCAGGAGAGTGGAAAATAGGGTGATGCCTTCCTCCATGTTAGGCCTGCCTGTGTTATTGGACTAGAGGGAGCAAGAAAGAGGATGGAATGAGACAGTAGAGAGGGAGATAACACCTCTACAGCGGCGGTTAGAGGGAAAACAGGCATAGGCTATTCCATTGAAGTTAACTGCCATTTTAATGTAGTCAACTGGATGGAACATCCAACTTCATTGGCTGACCTTTTGTTATGACCTGTTTAAAGTCATGTGATTATAACTTTAACTATGTCACCAGTAGGTATCAGTCAATGAATTATATTGAAATTGTCTACTTAAAAATGGAGATGGACTCAACGGCCCTGCCTGTGCTGAAATAGTGGCACAGATACACAAACTCTTTCCATCTCTACACTGTAAAATCTGACAGGGTTACTTTACTTACAATATTTACGCAAACTTGTTGCCTAAAATTAGTAATGGTATCTAAACTGACCGTTAAAGTACAATAAAGACGTTTGGTTAACTTTCTAAGGCAATGAGTTGCATAAATATTTTAAGTAAAGTAACCCTATCAGGTTTTAAAGTGTATGGTCTCCTCCCTAAACCAAAATTACCTCATGAATATATATTCCAATGATGTTACCCCAAAAGTCATTAGCTATGCTTTTCTACCCTATGAACGTTTCACCCAAAGAACTTCCAATGTCAATTGTCATACCACAGATTTAACGGTACACTTTCTGCTTTTAACACCCTTTTGTGAAATGTGGAATGTGTCGACTTGAAAGTGATTCTGCTAGTGCAGCTTTTAAAATGCTGACACCTAATCATCTCTGGAAAGTTTAAATCCACCTTGTTTATAGTTGTCAGGGGGAAAATGTACTAAACATTCTATGCAGAGAAGAATTTGACAGTTTGACAAGGTGCACATCTAATGCGTTCTTTCAGGATGTTAAATGTCACTATCCATTCTGCAGCAGTGTAACACATTTGAAAAGTTTATAAGTACAGTGGAATTGGCTGCCATTCAGCTCGTTACGCCGTCATCAGTAGGCTTGTTCTATGAATTCTATTTCTGTTTTCTATCTACTCCCTGCTGACATCACAGTCCCCTGGTGCTTTCTAATACTGCCAGCTAAACAGTCTCAGCTTAGTTAATGAGATGATCCTCTATCTAAGGAGGCATCTAAGCAGGGTTCTGATCAAGTCTTCCCTCTGGATTTCAGCCATATGCTGCTGTTTCCACAGTGACAGCAGAGAGGGGCGTGTCCATTAAGATAAATGGCTGTCTGTGAGATTTCGGCGCTGTGACCTGGAAAACACTTCCCGGGAAGACGGTAAGGATCCGAAACACTTTATCACTCTTAGACAGGCTCCCCTGGCTGTCGACCCAAAAGCAGCACTACAATGGTGGGGCTCTTTCGCATGCGCACAAGCGCACACACACCACCAACAGAGATGCCTGTCTGCATGGCAATGGTAGAATGCGCGCAGGGCTTTCGTCACGGAGACGATGGGAAGTGTGTCAACAAGCTGCCATTGACCGGATGGCCCGAGGCGGATTTTGACAACGTGAAAACTGACCATCTCATATCCTGGCAACTGCTGACTGGACATTGAAAAGAAAGACAGCCGAAACACTCACACAAAAGCACAAGCACACACATGCACGCTTGCACAGCTGCGGTCCCCCCTAGGTCCTCCTCACAGCCTCACCAGAGAGACTTCATCATCTTCAGTGTGACCCAGTTGGGAAGCGGAGGAACAGAACACAGGTATGGAGCCGAATGGGTAGTTGAAAATCCCATTAGAATGGAGGTTAACTCTTTACCTGCCAATCCTGTAGTAGCGGGTGTGTCTCTGGGAGGGCTCGTGGACCGAGGGCGTCGGTCTCGTAGATGGGCTGGACCAGGCTCCTCTCGTAGTCGGAACACATCTGAGTTAATCCCAAAAAGAGGCGGAATTACATCAGCAGAAGTACTCAGACGCGGAGGCAGCACGAACTCTTCATCTATTTCAAAGACTACAGTTTACATCATCACAGAATCCCTGAGAAATTCTGACACACTTGGCCCTGAATCTTGAACTGTGTGCTGGAGTTTGGCGGGAGATACGCCGCGTTAGATCATCTCATTGAGACCCAGAAAACATCCCGACTGACCTTGAAATGCTAGTTGGAGGAGTTATGACACCACCGCAGAGGACATTTTGGACTTTATTTTGGAAACATGCTGTACACGGGCCAAAAGGGAAGGCCTTTAAGCCTTCGGCCTATGACTGTGGTTTGTGTTGCATTATGTTTGGCTCTCTGTGGAGCTGAATGGAGACATCAGCCCACTGAGGTAACAACACAGCTTTTTATGCTCTACACTGTGTGTGTGTTTGTGTGTAAAAGGTTTACAGACTCCCGGCTGGCTGTGTTTAAGTAAGTCCAGAATATTGTGATAAAGACTGTGTTTATAAAAAATGTGTAAAAATGTATGTGTGTGTGAGTACGAGAGTGTGCGCTGTGTGAGGCAAAGGTTTTGGGTAAGTGGATTGTTTCATTGTGTTTGTGGCCAGCATCGTTCTGTTCTATGAAACCCCATGCCTGTGGTTTGAACACAAAACATACTGCTGTGTCTGTTTGCCACAGCCGCAGATATCACTACACCTCCAGGACGGAGAGTAGTTTGCCAAGGAGAAAATAATCAACTGTAACAAATACAGTTGTTAAATAGTAAGTACTGGTACACCTCCAGAAATGTTGTCTTTTTTTACATATTTCAACATATGGATATAGAATATTCTCTTCAAAACTATTGACTTCACTTCAATATTATTTATTCAGTACAGTATATCTACAGCATATGGGTAATATAAGTACACCTCTAGTTTCAATAGCAGGTGTTGCCCTCTGGCTATAATAATGTAGCTGTTTCTTGCAACATCAACTGGGAGGAATTTCTGCCCATGTTTCCTGACATACTGCTTCTTACGTGCACAATCCCCCCACAGAATTTCATTGGCCAATCCAGAACCCTCCATTTCTAATTTAAGGCATTCTGTTGTAGCTTCGCTTGTGTGTTTTGGAAAATTGACCAGTTGCAAGATCTGAGCTTTCATTTAGCTTAAGCTGGTTGAAAGACATTCTCTTTAAGGATAGTCTGGAACCGTATGGAATTCATGATTAACCCAATGATGGCAAAGTAGCCAGGCTGTGAGGAAGAAAAGCAGCCCCAAACCATTATGCAACTGATACCTTGCTGTATGGATGGTCTGAAGTTTTTCTTTTTAAAGACAATTTTGTTTTTGCCACCTGTCCAGATCATTGTTCTAGGAGTTTTAGACTTTTGTTTGGCAAACGTTAGTCATGTCTCGACATTATAATTTTTAAGACCAGAGGCTCCTTTCTTTCTGACTTCCTATGTAGGCAAAGTTTATTCAGTCTCTTTCTGACAGTTGACTAATACTTTTTCTTTTTTGGGATGTGGGGGCACTCTGGCATGGTTGACTAATGGTTCTTAGAGAAACTTTCAGTCAAACTGGGCAAAGTGTGGTGGGATTTTCTCCATTTGTGGATGATTTGTCAGACAGTAGAATGACATACTTCCAACTGCTTGGAAATTTATTTATTTATTGTGGTGATTGTTCCACATTTTTCTTCCCTCTTTGGACAGATCTGTGGGATGGTGAAGGTCGCGCACATGGATTATTTTCGTACTGTGAATCCAACACGAAACCTTTATTCGGATCATGCACCAGATGATTACGTTCACCAACTATACTTCCTCGATTGAACCCACAGGTGCCCGATCTGGACACAAGGAGTTGCTGGAGAGTGAGAAGGCAGGATAGAAAATCAGATTTATCCAACCCAAGTTTTTTTACCTTTATTTACCCAGGTAGGTTGACTAAGAACAATTTCTTATTTACAGCAACAACTTTTGAGCAATTAGTCTTGCCCAAGGACACATCGACATTTGGCTCAGTCTACGTTGCCATGGTCATGGGTTCAAGCCCGACCATGTGTTCTCTGACTTTCCTCTGGCCCCCAGCTCGAGGCAGCGGGAAATTGGCATAGCGCTGCCTGGGATTTGGATTAGATAAGTGATATAAGTCTATCCTGCCATGACGCTCTCCAGTGACTCCTTGTGTTCAGATCAGGTGCCTGTGAATTCATTAGCGGAAGTATAGTCGGTGAACGTAATCATCCCGTGCATGAATCGACTAAAGGCTTCCGTGTCAGGTAAAGAGTGCGAAAAGAATTGGCAGCTTGGGTGACATGTGGTTGGATGGACCATGTGCGTGCCCTTCATCATCCCACAGACTCAAATGCATAATAATAGATGTTGTAATTTAGCTCAAGTGTCCATTTATTCAAATCTATACAAATAAGAACAACTTTCCCAGGCTTTTTCACATGACTTATATGGGAAGGGACCAAAACCACAGCAGTCAAGATCTTTATCTATATATATATCTTTTTTTTCTACCATTTGTCATCCATCCCAATTCCCACATACTCTGCCCTGTTGGCAGCTCTGCAACTCCTTGGATAGATGCGGGATGGCAAAGATTTAGATATATATCGCGGAAATATAACTTTTAAATATATTTGGTAAAAAAAAGGTGAACCTTTCTCTGTAATGTTCTTAGTAAGCCAAGACTCACCTTGGGGAAGAAGGTGCGCGTGACAAACTGTTTATACTCCAGGAAGGGGATTCCCTGGCTGCGATTCAGCTCCTTGGTCAGATCTGTCATGTCTGTCTGGAGCTCAGCAAAGCCTGGATGGACACCAACAGTTTGAGGACAATATTACTCACAAGACACGTATACAACATTTCATAACACCTCAGACAATCTTCCTTTTTAATTCCAGAGCACCGGACCGGAACTGGGCATGCCTCCTCTAGAACATTCTAGAGCGTACCAAATCACAGACTTTTCTTTAATTTTGTCTTGTAGAATATCCTAGAAGATCTCAGGTGTTTATACAATCAGCATTACATGCTAGGAAATATTTACCAAACACAATATGAGCTGCCAGATTCAAACTCAGAGTCTCCAATTAGAACCATGTGTGTAAACCAGCTGGGTTTACATCTACAGACAGAGATGGGCTCTGTTCATGGTGAGTCTGGAAGGACCAGTCTGGGTTTTATGGGTTCTGCCAGATGAGTGGATAATGTTCTTTTATTGCAAGCTGGAATTAGACACGGCTGTTGTGACATTACAGGATATTTATGGTGAAATGCGTCCTTCCTCAGGATAAAACATTAGTTATTACATTGTGTGGGGCACGTTGGTGTTCATGTCATGTTAAAAATATAACAGCCTGACTCTCACAGCAAATGCTTGGCCAGGCCGGACCATGAATGACTATCTGTAGCGGAGGGTTCCTGGGCTCCTTAGACAGCTAATCATGCCGTCAGTATGTTGATTCCCTCCCTTACCCCATCCCTCCTTCTCCTCCCTTCTCAGACCTGTCCCTCACCTCCTGACATGCACATCTGTCCGTCCTCTGTCAAGCCCCCACAATCTGGCCTCTCCACAGGCATGTGTCCCTGACTCCTGGCCCTCCCTCCTCCATTTATCTGTCCTATTCATCTAGTAGCTCAGACGATCTGTGGCCTTCTGGATGCAACCCCCATGATCCAGCCCTATAGGGTGGACACTGTGTTAAACGGTATCTGTGTGTGTGTGGGTGTGTGTGTAAGGGCGCGCATATTAAAACCCTACCCTGGACTGAAGGTCCATGTTGTATGTCTTTCCTCTACTATTGCATCATCACTGTTTACCATGTTCAACAGGCCAGTTTGACTCTTTGGCTGCTGTGTAAATTCAACCGATAGTTCGGACCTCTTTTCGCTTCAGGAAACTTAAACAGTGTTCGAGCTTGTCCACATTCACACAACTTTTTTGTTGCACATTTCTCTTTGAATCTGTTTTTGAATATGAACACGGATATTGAAATTCTCTCAGCCTCCAGCACGGCCTTCATCACCACAGACAGAGGGGACAAGTAAATCATATCAAGTCTGGATAAATACTCATGGACAAGCCTCCTTAACCTGCCCCCACACTCGCTAGAATCATTAAATGTATGTCCATGATAGATGTGTACTTTCTACCCTTCCTAGCAGTCCCAGGAAAGCAGAAGTTACTGTTATCAGGGGAAAAAGAAAAAGAGAGCATGTGACGCAAGTGACGACAAGTTTAATGTTGCCTTGTTCTTCAGTGGAATACAATGTTTTGGGACTTTTTCATTCGCGGGCGGTGGAGTGATGTTTGGGTATGCACTGGCATTCTGCCAGCAATACTAAAAATGACTTTACAGGTCCATTATAAGTAGAAATCTTCAAAATAAAAGTCCATTACATGTGATTATCTCACAAACTCTACATGGTAGCAACTATTGTCTGGTACCGTTAGAAAGAGGAGATTGGGCTGCAAAAAATAAGTGGTGGATTGTCTATGTGGGTTCATTAGAGCCGGATATCGCACACCAAAGTTTTAAGACTGTATTTGTTTTACTAAAAACATTACAGACTGGAATTAGGAAGTGGAAAGGACAAACTAATAACTCTGCAATGACGTAGGACATTATCCTGCACAAGACCAACAATTTCTGGAACGGATATATCTCTGGGTTTTAACAAACGTGTTGGAAAATAGTGAGGAAAGAAAGTGTAAACCTTTGATGTGCGATATCTCCGGCTCTAATGAACCCACATAGTTGCTACCATGTAGGGTTCATGAGATAATCGCGTGTGATGGGCTTTTATTTTGAGGATTTCTCCTTATACTGGACCTGTGAAGGCATTTTTAGTGTTGCTGGCAGAATGCCATTGCATACCCAAATGTCACTGCATGGCACGCTGCTGCTCATTTTAAACTTTAACCAGTAGTTGACTTGGATGCATATTTTATACCATCCTGCAAATGTTTTCTCTTTCATCTCCAGTCCTAGCCTCTCGATACTGCCTGATACCACAAGCTTACAACGTATCGATACATGGACATCAGTCTGGCAGTACTGAATTAAGGCTTACTGTTAGGGCCCGGTTAGTGTTTTCTTGGTCCAATCCCAACACACTGATGAACTATGTGTTTGGATTGGGTGAAGACGATTACTAGAAGTGCACAGAAATCAATCTGAAAAACAAAAATGGCATCTTCTGATGAGGTGATAAAGAACGGGAGTTCTTGAATTAATTTATTCAGGTAGAATATTCTTTCATTCTACTTCTGACTGGATTCGGCCAATTTAGCAGGCTTAGCAGTTGGTGATCCCATTTCCACCTGGTGACTCCAGCTGTACATCTCAGTTTGTCCCTCCCCAAGACCACCGAATTGTGTTGATGCTACACAAAGACGTGTGGTCCCCGCCCACCCATTCCTATCTCCATTTATGGATACTAATTGAATACTGATAAACAATATGACCTTTATACAATGTGCTGTGAACCATCAGATTCCCCACCCAGTACAACCCTTGATTGTAGGTTATTATTTAAAGGGGGAACAATTAAGAATATCTATAATTTGTCTATGTACCTAAATCGCTTGAAGAAATTTGACTGTCAAACATCAGGCAGCCTTCTCACTCAGGGAGAGCAGGGTGGAGCTTGTGCTATAGAAGGTTATGGCTCTGTCTACACTTGGACTTGATACAACCTTGTAAAATAACATTAGAAATATACACATGCATACTGTACAGTATATAACAGCAGTATTTTCTACACTGTAAAAAATATCCATAAAAAACTGAAAATGTACCGATAATTTGTTGCTAGTTCAATTTACATTATTTTACAGGCAGTTCCTTCAAACTAATAATGGATAATGTAATGTATAAATACAGTGACTGTCTGTTCATAGATGGAAACAATCACTGCAGATTGTCTATTAACAAACAATCATTGTGTTTATACACATTGATTGTTTGACATTATCTGTTATTACTCTGAAGGAACTATCTGTAAAATAGACCCCAAGATAATAATGGAGATGGAAAACATGACCATATTATTACAATTTTTTCAAAAAAAAATTCCAACACCCACATTTTTTAATAATCACATGCATTATGTAATAATAATATTGCGTTTAAATGTTTATTACAAAATGCAGCAGATTATTACAAAATGTGGTTGTATTACATAATGAAGTGAAAATGTATTACATTTTATCAAGTTATTACATAATGCAGTGCTACAAGGCTATATAGCTAACTAGCACGCTTTAGACAATAAATGTACTACGTCATACTGTATGTCTTGTTGGTTTGATCATTAAAGGTTGATCCAATTGCATCAAAATTCTCAATTCCACTAAATTCCACAGTTTAAACTTGCGGTTTCAGGTGGTATTGTGAGGCTACTCCAGCAAAGACATGAATCTGTGGGGGAGAATGTCCCCTGGAAAATGTGCTGTAAAATGCTCCGGAATATCTGCAGCTGGCCTCTTGCAGGGAGAAGTGGTCTAAGTTGCTGCCTCGCAGAACAAATGCATCAAGGTGGCCAGGGTTTGACTGCTGGTCGTGGCATTTTGCGACAATTCCCGGGAGGTCTGCTAGGGGAGGCACAAATTGGTACAGCCTACCCAGTGTAGACGGGTAAGTAGTGGGACTGACACATTACCTTCTCACATTGTTCTTGTGTGACTCCTTGTGCACCTGTGAATTCAATCTCTGGGATGGTTGACGAATATGTTATTCTCCCATTTATGTACTGACTTGGGACTTCTGAGCTGAA
This sequence comes from Umbra pygmaea, assembly GCA_016801145.1. Lineage (NCBI taxonomy): Eukaryota > Metazoa > Chordata > Actinopteri > Esociformes > Umbridae > Umbra > Umbra pygmaea. Next base: position 27,515 of record JACXGM010008282.1, read on the forward strand.
TGAGCAGTGTGATGAGAATCGGACAGCTTGGCGACACGTGTTTGGAGGAAGCAAGTGATTGATCTTTGACCATCATGTACCTGAGAAGGTTTGCTAACAACACAAGGCTTAAAGGGGGAATTAAAGTTATAAAAAATAGCCACAGCTATATTTAATTTCTCCACAGATGGGTCTTGAACACATGTTTTTGCAGACTTATTACAGCTAGTTTTAAAGCTAAAATGACAGGGCACCTCTGTACCAAAGGCTTCCAAAACTTCAATGCATTGATGACGGCAGCTACAGTGGGTGTAGGCCTGTCGCAATATGCAATAAGTCAATTAATCGCATGATAAATAAAAATGAGTTCAATAATTTTTATGGCCGCAATAATTTCCATTTGCATGCTTGTTTGTTTTCCTCATCTCTCTCTCTCTACCAAAAATATATTATTGTTTTGGTTGTGTGTGGTTTTTAATTAAAATTGTATTTATTGTTTTTGATTGGGTTTGGTTATAATTCCAGTGCATTTTGTTAACAGAGAGTCCATTTTTCTTTTGTTTTTGGGTGTTTTGTTAATTTATTGTGGATATTTAAAATGTTTTCCAGTTCCAGTGTTAAATATTCTTTAGAAAAAAAGTTTGTTGATCTTTAAGAAAGGTGTACCTGCAGAATTATGCCATTATCATTATATTAGTTGAAAATGGTCTCAGAACGACAATATTATCGTTTATCGCAATAATTTCTGAGACAATTTATCGTCCAGCAAAATTTGTTATTGTGACAGGCCTAAGTGGGTGGTTCAGTATCAAATCACCAGGCTTTTTACATGTGGGTCTGCTGACTCCTGATAGAAACAGTCAAAATTAAGGAAGTCACTCATCGAGATCAGATGGAAGCTGCCTTGGCACGGCTGGCAGGGGAAACGGCTACTGTTGTCCAGTACATGCTCAACTTTACCAATAAAGCTACACGTTCTACCAACAAAGTACAATCGAGTTTCATGAGCCTCTATTTTTCACCTACTTGAACATAATGTAGTCTTGTCTCCGTGGTGATTAATTGGTTGCCGTTTGAAGTCTGGACATGATTCAAAGCCATTTATGAGTAAGAGGAACTTGTTTTTTTTGTCGATGGTGATACATGTATGTTCTCCAGTGGACCAAACCCACCATACATTTCTGTTGTGGAAAAGGCTTGGGGGAGTTGCTTGTTTTGGAAAAACAGGTTGCTTATTTGACCCCTACATGGAGAAAACCTTTGCTGACAAGTTCTTCAAATATATGCGCTTTTTGCTGTGCCTGAGTGACGTTGCTATTGGTGCATATTTGGCAGCCACACATTTGCTGACTGTACGTTATGTGTTATGCTTCCTAATATTTGAACTGCTGCCACCATGTGTGAATGGCCACATGGACATAGGAGTCCACACATTACAACCTATACTGTGAAGCTCCATACTGTCTGTGATATAGTGTCAGACCATCAGAGAACACAAGAACATGTCTGAGTGATCTGCTGGTCACATTACCATCACACACAGTCCTGTCGTTTCAAGTGCATGTGTGTGCGTGCGCACCTTTGCGGATCTCCTCTCTGATCTGGGACTCCATCTCCTCCATCTGCAACAGAGTCTTCTGCCAGTAGCGCTCCGCCTTCCGGCTCTTGGTACAGTACACCACTAGAGCTAAGGGAGAAAGGGGGAGAAAGAGAGAAAGAGAGAGAGAGAGAGAGAGAGAG
>JACXGM010008283.1:6701-29337 GCA_016801145.1 Umbra pygmaea
GTGTGTGTGTGTGTGTGTGTGTGTGTGTGTGTGTGTGTGTGTGTGTGTGTGTGTGTGTAAGTTGGAGCACTATTACCGAGTGCAGGAGTGAGACGACAAACCACCCAGAACTGTGTGTGTTGCTATGGAAACCAGATATAGCTGTGTGTGGGAGCGTTTCATATAAGACAGGGCAGCAATGGTTCAGAGTAGAGTCTGCATTTCTCACTCTTGTAGAGGGGAAACGCATTTCTGTCTGTCTATCTGTCTGCCCACCTGTCAGTAATTCTGTTTGTCTGTCTGTCTGTCTGTCTGTCTGTCTGTCTGTCTGTCTGTCTGCCTACCTGTTAGTCATTCTGTATGTCTGGCTGTCTATCTGTCTGCCTACCTGTCAGTCATTCTGTATGTCTGGCTGTCTATCTGTCTGTGGCCACCTTTGTGTCTGTACCATCTCCATGTGTTAGATGACAGTCTGTATGTCTGGCAGTGTGTCCCTTTGTCTGTCTGACTCCCTCTCTGTCCCGCATTAGGCCCATCCCCCCATTATGACATCACATGATGTGACATCAGCAGCCAGGCTCTCCAGCAAAGCCCAGAACTGATCAGCATGCAGCGCGTCAGGCCCTGGCTGGAGACAACTGAGCATGCTCAGACTACATTTCCCTCCCTGCATGACCATGTTAGATACAGATACTGATACAATGGATTTGCCCATACCATGTAAAAGAGCTGTTTGAAAACCCAGTATTAGTACACAGTATTAGTGAGAGAGAATGTGGAGGTCATCTCAATAGTGACATGGTAGCTTGCTTAGGACACCAAACCATTTCAAGAACTGTGGGGAGTAAATAGAAATAGGATACCCCTAAGTTAGGATGACCAGATACAGTATCTGATTTGAAAATCTGTGAGACATTTATTTTTGTAAGATTTTGTCAATTTAAATTCACCTGTTTTTGCTGTAAAGTCACTGTTGATTAAACAACGTTTATATGCATCACTGATCAAACGTTCTCAAAGAAGGTTAATGGAATCAGGCCAGTTGGAGAGATACATTTTACAAATAAATCTGGTTAGACTATCGAAATATGAGCCGTGATGTGATTTCCTCTGATGGCTAACCAGGGACATTTTCTGGGAAAACTCTAGCAAGAGTCAGGCCACTAATAACAGAAAACAGGTCACCTTCACGTATGTAAAATGTCGTTGGCCTTACCTTGTTGGAGGCCATTTCGCCCACAGAGTGTCTGGTCTGGATAGTCTCCAGCTGGTCCAGACACCAGTCCAGCTCCTCCAGTGTCTCGGTGGCCAGTTTCTGGAAGGCTTCCTCTGAGGGTGTGAGACAGGGGTGCACAGGGTCAGTACCGGGAGGCTTCAGAGAGCTAGTGAAGGCTGCTGTCCAGGGGTCTGCCTCCCCACACACAGTGATACTGACATGACCCAAGAGGACGCATGGGTGACTCTTCATGATTCTGCAGAGGGACAGGTAAGGAGCGACAGGGGTCAAGTCCCACGTCCTATCTTCGACACCGACTGTCTGATAGAAACAGCCCACAGTGGCCTGCAGCGACGCGTCCTAGCCCAGCTCTCTGAACCAGGCAGCGCAAATGCACAGAACCGCCCCCGCCCTTGTGTCCAAAATACCTACTTTTCCGACCCTTGTTTCGATGTTAGGGTTTTACGGTTGTGGATGCCAAATTGCCCCCCCCCCCAATCCCAGTGTCAGTGTCCACAAGCAGGGAAACCCAGACTCAAATCAGAGGAATAGTCAACAGCCATTGTCAACCTGAGCCGAGCGTTGCAGAGCAGAACGAATGTTGAGTTTTGTTTCAGATCAAATGTGAAGAATACGGAAGGTGAGCCTGATGTTTGAGTCTGATCCATTCAAACGCATGCATAGATTCACAGACAGGCACAAAGAACACACGGAATACCGTTCTCTCGGTGACGGGTGTTTGTTTTAGTGTGACGTCTGTGAAAGAGCGATAGATCCAGTCATGGAACAGGATGAAGAGGAGTCTGCTAAGAGGGCCCATGTCTGCCCATTGGAGGGATGGAGGGACCTGGGGTGGAGCGGAGAGAGGGATGGGGTAGAGGGGTGTGAAGTAGAGAAGGAAAGGATAGGGGTGAAAGATGGGCTGTATGTCCAGACTCAGTCCCAAACCAGAATCTCACTACCAGATGGCTTTAATCTCCAGGCTGTAGAAGCAGGGAGTGCACACCATAGCAGGCTGGCTGGTCGGCTGCCTGCCTGCTTGGCTGTTTGTCTGGATGGCTGGCTGGAGTGTGCGAGCTCACCGCACACACCCCACACACACCCCACACACACTCCACACACACCAGATGGAGAGCTACCCACAACACATCCCTCTGCCTTCACAGCCTCCCTGCAGAAAAAAAGGCTAAATGCCAACAATGTCCAGGAACACAGGCGCAGATAATCCAGTGAGCGTGTGTTGTGTTTTGGCTCTGTCCTGGCGCTGTATGTAGCATCCCTGGTATCCGGGCGGCAGTTCACTGCTCTTCCTCAGAGCTGGGAGGACCGCACCGTGCAGCGGGAGGGCCGAACGGAAAGCTCGGCCTGGAATGAGGGGCAGTGGAACTGGAGCTTTATGTGGATATCCATTCAACAGAGATGGAGACTGGCTCGAGAGGGGGGCGTGTACCCACGAGGAGGAACACAGGAGCAGGGACGGCAATAACAACAAGAATGGCTGAGGGAGAAATATTATACATTCTTTTCTCTATGGGGAGTCATTTAAGGCAATTAGATATGGTGCATTACACTGTAACTACAGTGAGACAGGGAATGAAGAAAGAGAGGGCATAAGAGAGAGAGAAGAAGAAGGGAAATCCAAACTGCATTCTATAGACACACACAAAGGCATATGTTTGCACTGGCTGTTTCGCCGTATTACAGATTGTGCAACATGAGGAACACTTGTGTACAGTAAAGTCTGCTTTTGTCTCTGTGCCACAAGTACAGTAATATTCCCAGCATGCCTCACAAAAAATTGGCACTGAATTTCCTTCTTCTGTTTCCCTCCTCTCTATCTATTCCATGGCTTTGGCTCCCCACACCATATCTCTGCATCACCCCTCTACATCGTTGTCCTCCGCCCCTCTTTCTCTCCCTCTCTCGGGATTCTTCCCCTCTCTCTCCGCGGTGTGTAGCCGGTGGCTGGATGCCAGTCTTTGTGACAGGGACTGCACTGACGTCAATGACATTCTTCTCGTGCTTGGTGCGACATCACACACCGGCACAGAGAGACGGTGGGCTGCTGACAAACGCCGGAGCGGAGCAGCTGTTGGAGGAACACTGGCGTATTGGAGAAGAAAGTCCGAACAGCCAGCTCCGGAGACGTCTAAAAGCAACGGTCTTTGCTGATGGAAATCATGATGATCAGCATTGTATATTTGATTTTCATCCATTTTTTTTATTCTCAATCGTCAAGAAGGAAAGTTTTAATGTGTGGCATGTACCTCATGTTGGTTCGACAATAACTGGGACAGTGCAGTGACCCAGGAGGCAGTGTGTCAGAATAAATACACCTGTTATACAGGTCCTGTATGCCTCTTTGACACCTACTGAGGATCACAGCTCATACATCTACACCAATCCTCATTGGTCCATTCTCCTCGTCAGTCTACAACCCACTCTAAAAATAACCTTCTTCATACACCAACCATTCGATACATTGATAGACAGATGTCTGCATAAATAAATGATATGGGGGGGGGATTTCATGTGGGACTCAGTGGAAGTAGTAAGTGAACGCCCCACTGGCCTCTTGATGTCCCATTTCCACTGATATAATTCACCCCATCATTGTCCTCAGCCCCACCAGGGTAGCACTGCCAGCACGGTCCTCCACACGAATTACAAGCGGTCAATGCATTAAATCAGTCTTGTGACTCACACTCTTTTACAGTACAGCACGGCCACAATGGAGGCGCTATGATGGGGTTTGAATATAGTGCCATTTGCCATATTCTTCCTCAACTGTGTCACAAACTTGTTCAAAGGGTGAAAATCATAGTAGCTTACATTTGGCTATATGCATTTTGGGTTTGGTATTTTGCATGGGTACTTTATCTGGTTGTAACCAGGTAAAAACACCTGTGAAATTTATCATGGATACATTGTGTGTAAGAGGATGGAAATAAATCACAAATGGATATAAAAACATAATATCAGAGTAGTGAACCTACAATCAAATAATGGAACATACTACCAGATTATTGAACCTACTATCACACATGGCATTTACTGTCAGAGTATAAAATGTACTATCAGAGTATGGAATTTACTATCAGAGTATGAAATTGACTATCTGAGTATGAAATTTACTATCAGAGTATGGAATTTAATATCAGAGTATGAAATTGACTATCAGAGAATGGAATTTACTATCAGAGTATGGAATTTACTATCAGAGTATGAAATTGACTATCTGAGTATGAAATTTACTATCAGAGTATGGAATTTACTATCAGAGTGTGAAATTTACTATCAGAGCATGGAATTTACTATCAGAGTATCAAATTGACTATCAGAGTATGGAATTTACTATCAGAGTATGGAACCTACTATCAGAGTATGAAACGTACTACCAGAGTATGGAACCTACTCTCAGAATATGGATCCTACTATTGGAGTATGAAACCTACTATCAGAGTATGGAACCTACTACCAGAGTATAGAACCTACTCTCAGAATATGGATCCTACTATTGGAGTATGAAACCTACTATCAGAGTATGGAACCCACTTTCAGAGTATGGAACCAACTACCAGAGTATGAAACCCACTATCAGAGTATGGAACCTACTATCAGAGTATGGAACCTACTACCAGAGTATGGAACCCACTATCCAAGTATAGAACCTACTATCAGAGTATGGAACCTACTACCAGAGTATGGAACCCACTATCAAAGTATGGAACCTACTACCAGAGTATGGAACCCATTATCAAAGTATGGAACCTACTACCAGAGTATGGATCCCCCTACCAGAGTATGGAACCTACTATTAGAGTATGTAACCTACTACCAGAGTATGCAACCTACTACCAGGGTATGGAACCTACTACCAGAGTATGGAACCCACTATTATTGTATGGAACCTACTACCAGAGTATGCAACCTACTACCAGAGTATGCAACCTACTACCAGGGTATGGAACCCACTATTATTGAATGGAACCTACTACCAGAGTATGGATCCCACTACCAGAGTATGGAACCTACTATCAGAGTTTAGAACTGACAGTGAGAGGAGAGTGAGAGTTCAGATGTAGTGACTTGTTCCCAGAGTGCTGTGTGGAAAAAAGGGCCTCAGTGAGGTTGTGGTGCACTTCAGGAATGAGTCACAGACAGATAGGCATACATATAAGTGTCATGGTGCAAAACCGGAACAACAGGTGTATTACTTTCAAACATCAGAAATGATGTATTTCCAAGACTGTCTGGGTGGCTCTGATGCAGTATTGTATTTTGGCTCCACCTAAAGGATGTCTGTGTCATCACCATCCTCTACACCTGACAGGTCCCCACAGGCCCACCTAATCAAACCAATAACTAGACGTTGGTAAAAGTAAGATTAAGAGGTCTTTTTTTTGGGTTCACAAATTTTGGGAAGTTCCTCATTAAGACCAAAATGACCAGGTAAAAGAAGTTCATAAGTTACCAGTGATCTCTGAAATGAAAACAGATAGTAAAAAATGACTAGTTATGGTCAGTGGTTAGTAATGAACTCCCCTTACCAGGTAAGTTGTAACTGCGAACTTCCCAAAACAGGTGAACCGAGCATAGTACCTTAACTCTTAGTCATTGTTGGGTAAAGCTACTTTTCAGTTACATTCCAGTTATATTCCAGTTACATGTTGAGTTCACAAGTTTTGGGAAGTCCCTAAGAAAGAAAAATGATCAGGTAACTGAAGTTCATATCTTAAAAGTAACCTATAAAACAAATAGAAAAAGTAAAGAAAATATCAATCATGGTCACCAGTAAGATATGAACTCAATTTACCTGATAATTTTGTCTTAATTAGGGACTTCCCAAAACTTGTGAACTCAGCAAGTAACTGGAATGTAAAACAAACCCATAGTTTGTCAATGGCACTGGTTGGACAACGTAAATGTTCCCCGGACCCAATTGTAAGCCTAATCAGTACTGCCCGACTGATATCGGTGTAGCATTACCATAAACCAATCTGTCATATTACGTTGCCATGACAACATCCTCAGGGACTGTCCTTTAAAAGAGCGTATTTAAATATTCTCAATGACATATTTATCCAGTCTACACACGCACGTGCATATGAGCACACACACACCAACACACACACACACACACAAAAAACAGAGACAAATATGATAAGCATACCTGTGAAGGAGGTCTTGGTGATGGGAGGTGGGTTACACATTGGGGATCTCCTGAAGAAACAAAACACACCTTTGTACATCCTTCCTGTCAAGACAATCCTTCTGCTCCATATACATTTTAATCTACTAGCATAAATCAGTGTTATCACATTGATCAAATGCCCTGTAGAGTGTAGCACCTTTACTTGTGTGATTGCTGTTGTTGTAGTCCCAGAGAAGACCAGTAGGGGGAGAACTACCATAGAGGACTGAACATCCTCCAACACATTGTGCTTTACGACTTAAAATACAACCAGCTGCTAGGTACACAGCTTACTGTAAGTTATTTACTTTGTTTAAAGTTCAAATTCTATTTCCCAGGCTTCACATTTTGTCATGGAAAATACAACAACTAATGAGCAGCACTGCTGTAAATCCAGCTGCATATCGAAATCTGAGATTGTCAAAAGGAGTTGAGTGTTAGCTAAAAATTATGTTTTTTAGGAAACATGTTCCACTGTGGCAAAGAACACACGCATTGTGATTACTGTTGTTGTAATCCCAGAGCTGACCAGTAGGGGGAGAACTACAGTAGAACAGTGTGTGAAATTTAAATCCTAATTTGGTAGCAGCCTGGTGTTTTACCATGCAGAAATGGGCATGTAAAAGTCCCCAAATCGCTAAACAACCTAATATTTATGTGTGGTTACAGTAGCTTGTGCCTTGCCCCGGACTACTAAAAAGCATTTTGTATACAGTATGTGAATTGCTTGCTTGATAAGACTTACTTGTTGGTTGCTCTGTCTTGTGAACAATTGGTTAATGCAGCAAAATTATTCCGTACAGTTCTTAAACTGGCAAGAACCTGAAGGAGATCAGGAAAGATTAAAATTAAAAACTCACATCACTCTAACAAGTTTAAACACTTCCCAATTATTTCTCAATACACCAATGATCCTGTGGCTGTTGCACAATAGCACAAGAATAAACTCTTGATTACTCCAAAGAATGAGGCAACTCTAACATTACTCACCTGTGCAAATGGTGTTACAATCATATCGTCACCATGACTGCAAAAAAAGATAAAAAGATGTTCCATTTAATCAATGACACACTTTGACATACAGATGATTCTAGCCTCGGACATGTTATGGCAGGATGTGGATAATGAATGATGGCAGGACTGAAGTCAAGGGGAGAGGACCCACACAGATGGTAGATATGATGTCAAGTTTAACAGTCTATAGAGGCTAGAGGTTGTAAAGTGGTTAGAGATAGCATGGTAACTGTGTAATTGACCATGAGTGTGGAATTGTGTGTCCAAAAAAAGTACAATGTCCATGATGGCATGTAAAGCCATGTTAGTAGTCCATGCCATTTAACAGCCTGATGGTCTGAGGGAAGAAGCTGTTACACAGTCCGGGTGTTTTTGACTGCATTTTTCTGAACTAGTGGTGTCTGGTGGAACTGAGTGGCTGAAAAAGGCTGTGGCTCAGGTGGCTAGCTTCATCATCCACGAGCCGACCCACAGAGTAGACCAGCAGCTCCCTAGGACAAGCTTGTATTCCATGGCTGTCCCTCAGCCTTCACAGTGGTCACAGTGATCCCAGGACAACATGACTGGACTCCTTTCATCAACTTTTATTTCATTTATGTAGACTTGTGTGTTAATGCGTGGCCACTACGGTTGTGTGTCTAGGGTTATCTACTGTATACCAGTTGTTCTCAAACCTCTGCTGGAGGACATCCAGCCATCTCGCAGCTTTGTTGTAGCCCTGAACTTGCTCACCTGATTCAAGAAGGTAATGGCTTGATGATAAGTTGACAAGCTGATTCTGGTGTGCTAGCTCTAGGACACATCTAATATACGGCATGGCTTGGGGTCCCCCAGGAGTGTTTTGAAAACTACCGGTGTATACCGCTGCCACTTTTTTATTAGTCTGCTTTTTTAATAATCAGCTAGCAATCGCTAGAAGTTATGGTCATGGGCAAATAAGAAAATTACTATAGAGGAACATGCATTGTAGTTACTGTGCTGCTAGCCACTTACAAGCTTCTTATGGGTCAGCAAGGTGGCCTAGTGGTTAGAGCATCTGACTAGGTTCCGAAAAGGCTCTGGTTCAATCCCCCAACTGCCAAGCTGAAAACTTTGTCATTTTGTCTTTGAGCAAGACAATTAATCCCAACTGCTGCAAGGTCATTGCTGTTTTTCACAAACATTGTGGTACACACAGTACTGTCCAACTGCTGTCTCTGGACATGTTGCTACAGCGTCAGAAGGCATGAAAATACACCTAAATGCGCTTTCATTACCTGGTTTTGCTAAAAATGGCTAACATGGCTTTTGTTCTGTAGTTGTTTACATTCTGAAAGGGCAAAAACAACAAAGTTTTTTTGTGGGGGCGTCCATCTTGTTTTCCCACTTCGGTAACTGGAAAGCAATGAACTTGTTTTAACTTGGGTGTGACGTCATTCCCAGTTCCGATCTTGTACTTCCAAGCCAAATGGAACGCATCGTTAAACGTTCAGTATACTCGTTGTTACCGACCTGGCGTGCAACAATGTGACGTCATGGGAGTGCCGTAACTATTTAAACTGCCGCAGTTTTCTCCTGAACTGATGAAAGGCTACTTCTACAGACTAGAAGAAGAAGAAGAAAAAGGTAAACGATGGCAGAACTGGTAGCAGCATTGACGTTAATGTCAACAGTGGCTAAGATGATCTTAACTGTATTGTTATGAACTATTTACTGTTTTATTATGCACTATTAACTGTGTTTTTATGAACTGTTTACTGTGCCCTCGAACTCGTCCATGCTTCCCTTTTCCTTCGTGATGCAAAAAAAAAAGAGTGGTGCACGACCTGTGCTTGCGTGCTCTAAATCCTCGCGCACCAGCTGAATCTACGTCACATTGGCACGTCCCAGGTTGGGAACAGCAAGTATACTGAGGCCTTAGGTCAACCTGACTGATTAAATGAAAGTACAATAAAAAAGCTGTGGATGAGCTTTCCCTTAACACAAATTATAATCATAACGCTGGTTCAAATCTTCTATCTTTCTCAGTAACATTCCAAATGTTTAAAGTGTAGCTTCAGGGGAAACGTACTTTTATACACAAGGAAAAGGCAAGGCTGACAGAATACGAGAGACAGAGAGAGAGAGAGAGAGAGAGAGAGAGAGAGAGAGAGAGAGAGAGAGAGAGAGAGAGAGAGAGAGAGAGAGAGAGAGAGAGAGAGAGAGAGAGAGAGAGAGGGAGGGAGGGAGCAGCCTCTCAGGGGGACACTTAATTCTGCATTCCAGAACTCCTCTCATTTCAGCTCCTAAGAGCCATGCTGATCTGATTGGCTCATATACCGTTTCACTATCCTATAGAGCTGCAATATTTACAAATAGGCACAAGGGACATTTTAAAACCGATTCTGTCAGTTAAGTGTTTCCTTACAAACATTTATGTTCCGTATGTTTATTTTCCTCAGAAAATGAGTCCTTCAAAAACTAGTCTGTCAAATAATTGCTATTTCTAATACAGCGAAGTCAATGACAAGACCTGTACTAACAATTAGCATCTACAGTGTTGCAATTGGCAAAGGCATTGAAACTGAACATTATTTAACACAACATACAGTATCCTGTTATCTTATTTGCTCAGATTTTATGTATATGTATGTCAATTTCAAAGTTAATTCATGTGAGGTAAAGAGTTATTTTTCGGGTTAGATTTAAATGTAAAATATACAACTTCAGGTTGGGTTAGAATTAGGGATAATGTTAAGGGTTTGTTTTTTTGGAGTTTAGGTTCAGGTTGCAGTATGTTAAGGGGGTGGGATAAATATAAATTTGAACTGGAATAATGTTTGGGTTCTTACATTGTTAGTAAAATGTAAGAGAAAGAGTTGAGGGATAGAGGAGAGAGAAAGGTTAGTTAAAAACAGACAGTTGGAGAAAGGACACCTACATGTCGCTGGCGATGGAGGAGTTTCTGGACATGGATTTTGGTGACAGGTCGTAGTCCGAGTCCGAGCGGTAAAGGAAGGACTCTCTGCGCTGACTGTGGACAAAGTTGCTTTGCAGTATGAGTCCAGACCCCGGGCTGGCCATGGGGTCCAACGGGCTGCGCCCCGACGAGGTGCCGTTGTCCACATCGAAACTGTCAGACAACAATCAGAGAGAGACGGGGAACATCAGAGGAAATAAAGGGAAAGGGTGTGGGGGTTTAAACGTACAGTGGGCTGAAGAACACTGGACAGGAAGCTCAATCCTCTGCATGGAGTTTAGCAAAAGTTTTAACTCCCAAATATACAAAGGATAATAAAGCTAAACAGGTCAACAGTTCAGGTGAACACTGGGTTCTGTTGTTCTAACAGCCAACGTGGCAACTGATTGTGATGAAATCCACGTTTTAGAAACATTTTAGAGCTACTGTAAAAAAATTACAGACTTCAGCACATCCAGCTGGTCATCCAACTACAGGACAAATAGGTTAGTGTTTAAAGTCGATTTTCTGTACTGACCTTCAGCTATTCGGTGTAGTTTGCAGTACAGTCTACAAACTCTAAGCCAGTGGTCACCAATCCAGGTCCTGGAGATCTACCATCCTGTAGGTTTTCACTTCAACTGCAAATAATGTAGCCTCATTCAGCTCCTCATTCAGCTAATTAGTGGGATCAGGTGTGCTAAATTGGGGCTAAAGTGAAAATAGTCTGGATGGTAGATCTCCAGGACCAGGATTGGTGACCACTGCTCTAAGCTGTGCTCCACTGCATGGAGAAAATGCTCTTGAAGAGTTTGTAACATTTAGATCCTGGTTGCTTAGATTTTTCACTATGTCCTCAAAAAGCCACAACAACATTTTTAAATGGTTGTGATTACCACATGACAGTATGCTAATTATACGTGGTAAACAACACAGCTCAGATGAACACAGTTATCACTGGGTCACCGCCTGGGACAATGACATAACCCCCCTCTGATGTTACAGTTGCTTAGTGTTCCCCCAGTTGATCCTCACACACAGGATTAATCCAGCCAAACAGGGTTGACCAGTTACCTGGGCAACACACCTGGCTCTACTTTAATCCTAACATTAGATTCATAGTCACCACCGATAATCAGCACGTCTTCGTGAAATACATTTTGGGGATATTGTGTGGGCACTACTTTTAACGAGTGTGTGCATACTCGTCACAATTTATCTGGACCAAGAACAGCATATTCTTTTTATCCTTTGGATGAAGATATTGTTTTACCCTACAATGTGATCCGACAGCAGGTTGGCTTTTGATTCCTATGATTTTTGTTTTGATGTAAAAACAGCCTCTACTTGAATCAGCGTTAATTGCAGGGTTTCATACACAAAGACTCATTCAACTAAAATATAACACGACATAAAATGTACACTAGTAGCAAAAGCTTAAAGTGAAATGAGCTTCTATTAATTACATTATTGTGTCTATATAAATATATATTTATTTTTTTACATGCTCAGTCCTTCATTCAAGTACCAGGGCCTATAAGATATGATGTCCTTAGTCAGGAACGGGGAGTCATGTTGAGCACACCTGCTGTTTTCCACAGGGCATTCCCCTGTACCCCCTTCTCCCCAGGCCGTTGCTGCAAATGAGAACGTATTCTCAGTCAACTTGCCTGGTAAAATAAAGTTTAAACTAAAACTAAACTACACATCTAATACAGTATGTCATGGCTTGGGATTTCCAGGAGAGGTTTGAGAACCACTGCTCTATAGTACTGCACAAACAGTTCATACTGCTGTAGTGTGTGTTGCCATACTTTGCTAAACTATAGTGTTGTGTATTACTGTACTAACATACAGTATGCAACACCTCCACAAAACATTCATACACTGGCTTCCTAACCTTCAATACATGAAAAATATACAAGCCTTCCTACACTGTACATCCAGGAATATTGTGACATAACTATTTTCTGTTACACATGACATACCAACTCCTACCAAACAAGGCCAACTGCAGGTCCGCACTGTACAGCAGGATGTGCGTTGCTCACGGATAAGAATACAGGACGTTCCATACATTTCTTAGTCCAAATGGCAGGGTAATCATGTAGTTATCAGTCTTTGATCTTCTTAGGTCAGTGTTGGCTGAGCACATTGAGTGAGCAGGCCTAACTGCACTGACCTTTGCATAGACAATTTGATCGTTTTGCCTTGTGCCTAATGCAAGTGAAGGAAAACATATTGTTCTCATTACCCCGTGCTTCTCTGTCCTGTTTGTCTTCTGTCGGTTTCATGCTTTGGTAGCAGCTTGCTGTCCTCTCTCTTTGCCTCCTCTGGTTGTCTTTTGCCTCTCTGTCTTCCTCTTTCTGTCAGACAGGTGTTGTAAGCAGGGCACATTGCACATCTCTCCTCACTGGCTGTCACACTGACCAAGAAATGATGTACTCCAGCTGTTCATACGTAACAATTATGTCTTAGCAGCACGTTAACACAAATAAAGCTGCAGTCCAATATACAACTCGATAAGATTATATGATACAGTGACCAAATAAAGTATAAATTCCAAAGTGAAAAATGCCTTCTTTTTATAATAATTCACATTCAGTTATTTGTTATTTTAAAGGTGCTAAAGGACATGTCTTGCCAGTCAGACACCAGCTGTGAGTTTTCATGTTAAGACCACCAAATGTACCATGACATTTAACGATGATCGGATTTTAAAATGTTTCTTATTTTCAAACGTATACAATATCTACATCTTTTTTTAAACATAATGTATATATAGAGTATATTTTTGTCTGTATTCCTTTATTCACAGCTAATTTAAATAGCATCTTACCTGCCTCAACTGATCTTTGTATACTTTAGAAATTACTCACTTGGGCATGGTGATCATTCCAACAGAATCACTCTGATTGAATTACTAGAAAAGCACAAGAGTAACGGCGACGCTCTAGAAGATAGCAGCTGTGGAAAATAGAAGCTGTAACTGGCTGATAACAATAATATTCTGTTGGACAGGTCATGAGATGTGTTTAGGACCTGGAACGTGTAGCAATCACACTTCTGAGCTCCACTCTAACACCTAAAGATATCTTGGACATGAGCCATAACAGTCCAACTTGCCAGTCCTCTTTCCAATCGCCTTTTATTTCTAAAATCATGCCTAGCCCTCATCTGTTTAAAGCAAATCATTTTCATACATTTTCACAAAATGTAACTGTTGAATTTGTGGCTAGGGAGGTTTGTAATAAGTTTCATTATAGGTGATGCTTATTATTAGATATAAACATGGTAGGTTGATCAGAACAGTAACCAAGAAAATAGACATGATGGATTTTATGGAGGCCAGTGTTGAGCATCTTGGATAAATATTCAAATGTTTCTAAAACAATAGAGGTAGCTCTGAAGACTGATGAAGGAGAACAGACCGAGTGCTCCGGGCTGAACTACAGTCACAACTAAATGTAACAACCAGTCAAAGAATTAGAGACAGACAGTAGGATAGACAGGAAGTCAATGGAATGCAGACTTGGGGATTAAAAAAAGATGACGTCATTGGTTCACAGTTGGATAGTTCTTAAATCTGCCAGGATTTATTTATTGAAACAGGCCCACAATGTTGCTACTCATGTTGGATTTGGATAAATTGGTCTTTTTTTGCAACAGAACATTTACAAGGTTATAAAGTGGCAACTGAACAGTATGAAGGGTAGATCTTAGGGAGGGATCAGAAGTTAACATGAGGAGACTTGGAAGGAAATCAGGGAGGGCCATGCTTTTTGGTTTTAGTCTTGGGGAGGGTTTAGTATCTTTTTATTTTGTTCTGAGGAGGGTTTTGTCATTTTATAATCAATGATATTTCAATATCTGCCAGTTGGAATTACGCATTGACTGGACATAGTGTACAGTACTTCTCTATCTTTAAACCAAATTGTGAATTTAAGTCACAGTGTCATCTTAAATCTGTAATGGTGTAGTGAGTAAATCACTCATCTACGATGGAGAGGATTATGAGTTCAAAACGCTTGTCTGCTTGTAGGTCTATACCCATATTTGGACTTATAGAGTGGATTTAAAGGCAAAAAAGCAGCCACCAGAAACACAAACTGGTCAACACTGCAAAAAGGTGAGTTGTACAAAACCGTTCTTTTTAGTAAACTTTGTGTACACAAACAATGTTCTCAATGCTCAAGTTCATGTATACAGCCCTTGGTGATACTTAGAGCAAAGTGTCATGTTGTGTTGAGCCTTTTTAGTGTTTTAAAAATAGCAATTTTGATGCTATCATAGTAGTACCCCTATCACTCCTATTCAAAAGGTGATTTGACCGAAACCAAAAATACGGAAAATCTTAGAAGTGGCGTTTCCGACCTAATTATGCTTTTAAATGAAAGGTTGACTTGGGTGCATTAACAAGAAGACCATAGGCTGCATTTTGACGAGAGTTACGTTTTAAATCCCCTTGCCTCACATCAAAATGAGCTTATATTAAGGCAATTGTTTGTAGGCTGTGTGTATTTCACAACACATTGAGGTAAAACTCTGGGTACGATGCTTGTACGAATACATGTTTATGCAATCAACACTAATCTACTGTATTACAACTAAAAGCAGCTGACTACTACTACATATTTTTTTAAATGGAAAACTGGCTCCTATTGTGAGCATTTCATGAATCAAAGATCCAGCTTTGAACAAACTGCTTCATAAACCATGTACCGAGCTCTGAACAAATTGCATTTTGAACAAGCTTCGAACAATGGGTGGATTGTGGCTTTCCTTCCACAGACCACCATTGGAGCTCCCTTCCTGACCGTCTCAGGGCTGGTCAAACTGTTGAGGCGTCTACAGAACGTAAGTCCTCTTTTTCAACTGGCCTACTGCTGTACAGTAAGCTTTCTTCAAGACTTCTATAAATTATGGTTAGATTAATATCTGTGTACTGTACAGTATATGTATACTCTTTTCATACACATAACACATTTACAGTAATGTGTTGACTAGAGACAATAAAAAAATTGAAACATTTAAAAAGTACTGTATAAGAGCATGTAGTCCGTTCTAGCATAAAATGATCAGTATTGTTTCCCAGAACCCTATCAATGTTGCGGCTATAGGAGGAGACAACACCCACCTGCTGTCAGGAGGAACCAGCAGCCTAGGAAGAGTCCCCCAGGCTGCTGTAGAATCTCCAGTGGCCATGAAGAGGATTCTCCCCAAGCTGCCGAGCCTGACATCGGTGCCTGCAGCTTTCTCACCCCCTGCACCAGTGTCAGCTGCCCCCGCACCTTTCTCAATGCCGGCCGGAGCTCATCCCGTGCCGGTGCTGGGAGCCCCGCCTTCTGGGTCGTTGGCTTTGCCCTCCCGCCCTGCCCAGTGAATTGTGTGACAGATACCTTATTACGGGGTTCTGGAGTTGTGTCTGGTAGCCCCGTCTTAGGAGGGGGCTATGCCACATCCTTGGATGAGAACTGTGCCATGGGGGGATTTGTATCCACTCTCTGGCTAGAATAAACAGACTTCCCCTTTATCAATTTATATATTGGACTGCATCACCTGTCTTTTTGTTTCACTCCTCATCATTACCATCAGCTGGTCCTTGTTCCTAATTAGTTGTTGTCTGTTCATGAAACTAGTTAATTTGTATAGGCATAATCAGCTCTTCGTTGCCATAATCTGTACAACTATTCCATTAAAAAGAGAGTGGACTTATGCAATTTGAATACTTATATATTTTTACTATGCCTGTATTGTTTATTCTTCTAAAAACAATTGCTGGATAGAACTGTAAAACCTACTGTATGTTTTTTTGTGGTATAATATACTGGAAACTTAGTTGCCAGCTACTGTAGCAATGGAAACCTTTTCCCTGTAAATTTACAACATATTACTGGCAATAGAGTTGCCAGCCAAACTACTGTAATTTTTTTCTTTACAGCAGACATGCTGTAATATGTTTTACAGTAAGATTTCTCTTACTGTAAAATACATTACAGCAAATGTGCTGTACATTTACAGCATGGATGCTGTAATATGTTTTACAGTAAGATAAAAATTACTGTAAAGCTTATTAGAGCATTTCTGCTGTAGAGACAAAATACAGAAGTTTGGCTGGCAACTCTTTTGCCAGTATTTTACTGGAAATTTTCATGGAAAAGTTTTACGGTGTAGGGAAGAAAGATATGTTCCATTTCTACTAAATGCCTTTAGTAACAATACAAAACAACCAGAAAGTCCAAAACCCATTTAGGGTTGAACATGCTGTGTACTAGAAGTTTCTACAGTATATTATGTTAGAATGTGTTGTGTGTAACTGCTATGAGTTTCAAACCAGCGTGAGAGGTCTGCAGGGGGTTTACACAGAGAAAGATTTGGCCTTTTCCTGTTTAGGCATTCAATGCAGATATACCATAAAGACCTCAGTACCAATGACTTCCCCTTACCCAGACCCTGTGACTTATGAACCCCACTGACTTGGTCCACAAGGTAGAAGGACCCATGGGAAGATTCAACTGAAACAGTTTATACTTCTTGACTTTTCTTTCTCCTCCACCACCCACCTCTGCCATACTAAACTAACAGAGACACTGTGGACGCACGCACGCACGCACGCACACACACACACACAAATCCAATTGAGAAGGTTTATGCCAGACCCGAGAAGTAAACAACAGTCCATCTCTGAAGTAAAAAAACTGATGTGACTTGTGAAAATGTGACTCATCAGATAAAATCTCTAAATAGAAGAGAAAGATGAGGTTCTTTAAATAATTTGTATTTGTACTGTATATGTTTTTCCAATCACATTTTCAGAAAGCGTGCTACGGTAGGTGACTGACATGAGTTAGGGAAGCAAAATGAAAGCCCTGCTTGTGAATCCTTCTGATTTGTGGAATTTAAAATGTGTAAATCTGTGATTTATGGTTTGCTTTTAACCAGGTACTGATCTCTCAGAGCAGGTTACATCTATTGCACTGGTAGATCAACATGTAACTTGATCTGAGAAATAAGAAACTAGAACCAACTACAATATGCCAAATGCATTTCCACTCTAATGTTACAGGGATTCTTCAGTGATGGTACATGGTCAGATATTGTTTTGATTGGTCATTTTTAGTGGCTAGTTAAAAAGGAATGTTGATTGCATTCCATTTGATTTTGAGTTAAGGAAAAATATTGATTAGTAACTAATTCTTATGTTCCTGTCTACTTCTTCAGGTGAGGTTGTTCAGGCGCTGGGTTACAAAAAACAGAGAAACATGGGGATCTCTCGGGACAGGTTTAGACGGTTGATGAAACATCGAATGATCCTACCTATATCCGATCGTTGATATAAAATATGTGTCCATTAGCAAACAATTTTCTCTAATGTAATTAAGGAGAAGTGACTAATTGTCCATGAGCAGAAGAGGCAATTCCAGCTTCAGTCTTTGAGGCAAACTTCATACGGACATGGTTTAAAAAAATATTAAATTAAACTTAAGTAAATACATGCAATAAGTCTCCACATATTACATCTAAAAATGTTTATTTCAAATAAAGCAAACATTTTAAATGTTTGTGTAGAGATGTCTATATTAACAATAGCTGAAATATTTTAACTAATGTCAGCGGAGTCCTTAATCTGAAGATAGTTCCTGTCAGCCAACTCTCGACTGGCTTTAGGAATGGCACTCTGTTCTCACAGCCTTAGGTGTTTGTTTGGATAACTAGCAGGCTCTGGGAGAACAGATTGACCCACAGGTGTCAACAGGCTGTGTGTCTGATCAGAACTGGCCTGCCGAAGTACAGCCTGGACGTATCACAGCAAAACACTGAACAGGGATCTGCACTGGCAGAGGACATGTCAGCACAGAGACGACCTGGGCCAATGGGCAAGTACAGACAGAAGGAAGAGCAGAGCGGTAGGCAGGTAGAGGAATGGATCCCATAGGTGCGTGTAGCAAAACTCTGGGGAGAAGTGTAGGAGAATACAGGGGACAGAAATTCCAGAGTAGAGAATGGTTTACACAAAGCCTTTCTGACATGGGAGGACATGTCTGGTCTGTCTTATTAATTTGACACAGTGAGGATTGATACAGAAATGCACAGAAACACAGCAAGAGACGCCACAGTAGAGAAACAAATTGCCTGTCTCTATGGCATCTCTTCCTTTTTATAATTAACAATTAGTTAATGTAGTTAACCATTAACCTATGTTCCACAGTCAAAACCGAACCAACGTGAAGGGACCGGCCAAGGCTTGACAGCATGAAGAAAGAAAGAGAACCAAGAACCAGTAGGACACCTGATAGGGGAGGCAGACAGTAGGGAAAGTTATGCTGGTGAAAACAGTGGACTGGAAGGTCCAGAGGGGGGTGAAACAGGTAGGAAATAAACAGGAAAAAGTAGAGAGAGGAAATACCGGTCAAGTAACGGACAGAGGACAACGTGGTATGTCTTTTACCAGATTCCTTCGGTGTTCCGCAGAGAGCTGGTCGAACGAGATCGGGGCTTCATAACAATACTCATGCTGTGACTTTCCTGCCAAACCCCACCTCAGGTCAAACTGCATACGCCGCAACTACCGAGAACGGAATGTGTTCCTGCTGTTCTTTTAAACCACAGTTCGTACCTGCAGCCTACAAGTCTTGCCAAACAGTCCTGATGTGTTCACGTTGCAGCCGAACCACAGCTGACTCTGACAAAACTTTCTCCGCTCGTACAGCTCTTTGGAAGAGTGGTCCTGTGCTGATAAATATTATTCTTAAACTAAATTGTCTCCTTTGAACTGCAGTATTCCTTCGAAGAGGTCCGATGCACTGGTTCTGTTATGGTTTTGTTCAGAGCTTGTGTGCCCTGGCCATGGTCCAGTGTGAGACAGAGGCTGGTAGCACATGACTGGAGCTTAAACCATTGACTACACAGGAATCCACTCTGTCAAACCCCAATGTGTGGGCTCGCTTGCACTCTCTCTCACCCTGCTCTCTCTCCTGCCTCACATCCTGATCAGCCAGTTTAAACCCTCTTATCCACTATGCCCCCCCAGTCCTCTCTCTCTCTCTTCCCCTGGCTGAATACATTCTTCTCTCTTCCCTCTCTCTCGCAGCTTGAGGGGGGATGATGTTGGAGTGGGCGGGGTTCCTTCATGGGCGGCAGCCTTTGTGGTACAGCCTTTGTCTGTGACTAGACACATTATTAATTAATTAATTCACAATAATGTTTTACCGGTGGAAGAAATATGTGAGACAAGTGGAATAAACATCTGAAGATGTTTGAACATTTGAAACAGTGTAAGAAAAGCTGCAATAGGACTGAGCATGTGCTCAACCACAGCAACTTAGCTCATGGCTGCATGCATTATACAGTCGTATCATGACACACGTATTGGTCTCCACAAAGTTTGCTAGTTCAGTGTTCTTAGATATTTTTGTCAGTAGTTAATATGGTGTACTGAAGTATAATTACAAGCAGTCCATAAGTGGCAAAGCTTTTGTTGTCAATTAGGTTTATGCAGAGTCAATATTTGCAGTGTTTACCCTTCTTTTCAATACCTCTGCAATCTGCCCTGGCATGCTGTCAATTAACTTCTGGGCCACATCATGACTGATGGCAGCCCAGTCTTGCATGATCAATCCTTGGAGTTTTTCAGAATTTGTGGGGTTTTGTTTGTCCACCCACCTCTTGAGGATCGAAGTTCTCAATGGGATTACGGTCTGGGGAGTTTCCTGGCCATGGTCCCAAAATATCAATGTTTTGTTCCCGGAGCCACTTAGTTATCACATTTGCCTTATGGCAAGGTGTTCCATCATGCTGGAAAAGGCATTGTTCATCACCAAACTGTTCTTGGATGGTTGGGAGAAGTTGCTCTCAGAGGATGTTTGGGTAACATTCTTTATTCATGGCTGTGTCAAAATTTTGGTGAGCCCACTCCCTTGGCTGAGAAGCAACCCCACACCTGAATGATCTCAGGATCCTTTAAGCTTCCAGTCTGTTATTCTAACTCAATGAACATGACAGAGTGATCTCTTGACTTGTCCTCGTCAACACTCTCACCTGTGTTAATGAGACAATCACTGACATGATGGCAGCTGGTCCTTTTGTGGCAGGGCTGAAATGCGGTAGAAATATTTTTTTTAGGGGGGGATGGATTAAGTTAACTCTCATGGAGAAGAGGGACTTTGCAATTCATTGCAATTAATCTGATCACTCTTCATGATATTCTAGAGAATATGCAAATTACAATCATCAACACTGAGGCAGCAGACTGTGAAAATTGGTATTTGTGTCATTCTCCAAACTTTTGACCATGACTGTACAGCATTATACAGTGCATTTAATCAGCAGCATAGCACCCCGTATTCCACTATCCTTTGCTTTTAAAGCAGGGTCAGGCCGGGTTAGTCCCTATATGGGAGCCCAATGCTGCTGAAAGTGGTGTTGGAAGGCCAGTAAGGGGCACTCTTCCCTCTGGTCTAAAGATCATTCCCAGGG
This sequence comes from Umbra pygmaea, assembly GCA_016801145.1. Taxonomy (NCBI): domain Eukaryota; kingdom Metazoa; phylum Chordata; class Actinopteri; order Esociformes; family Umbridae; genus Umbra; species Umbra pygmaea. The sequence goes on from JACXGM010008283.1 coordinate 27,498, forward strand.
CAGTGATGGGGACATCTGCCCCGAGTAGGGTGCCGTCTTTTGGATGGGATGTTAAACAGATGTCACTAAAGATCCCATGGCACAATTTGTAAGAGTAGGGGTGTTACCCCCGGTGTCCTGGACACATTTACAATCTTGCCTCATACTATCATGGCAACCTAATCATCCCCAGCTTTCAATTGGCACATTCATCCCCTCTCACCCCCGCCCCTTCTCCCTAGGCCATTGCTGTAAATGAGAAGCTGTTCTCAGCTATACTTGCCTGGTAAATGTCAACTACACCTGCACAATAATGTCGTTAGAAAGCAGTTTAAGCTTTATTATGGACAGGTATATACATAGTATAAACTCATTATTATGTATATTAATACTGCTAGTCATATTGCATTATAATTATACTGATTAAGTATTTTAACTATTTGTACTCAGTGTGAATACGCAGGCCACAAGAAGTAATTAGGATTTGTTTTTGTAGTTGTTGGGTCACATTTACTCATGATATGCTAACCGGATCTATAGGATTCCATTCACGACGCTAAGCTAAGCTAACGGTTGTTAGCATGCACAATGCATGCATTGAGACAAAAATACGTTTGCCCTCCTGTTTACATCTAGGGGAGACGGTGAATAACCCTATTTCAAAAAAAGGTGGCGTGTCCCTTTAGCAGTTTTAATTGCATTGGTAACTGGTTTATAAAAGAAATAAGTATATGCATCCTGCAGCAGTGCAGTGCGCTTGTGGATTTGACTGTAATTGATTGGTCCACTAGTTACTTTTTAATTGCCATTTATAAGCGATTCATTTCCCCAATCAAATGACTGGGTGCAATAATTTAGCCCCAGTGTGTTATTGAATCAATGAACCCAGGTTTTTCCAATCTAGTGACGAGTGCATTCACATAAAAGGGGCTGTGTGTGCAACATATAACCAGCTCAATCGCAGACATGGACTAGTCTACCAGACCCACATATTTCAATACAAACGATCATTTTAGAGAAATATAAAGAATATAAAAACTATAATCCAGACGTAAAGTAGAAAGGAAAGCTGGCAAAAAAATTACACCTGAGTAAAGCGTCAGTTACGCCATCTTTGGAAAACAGACTCAACCAGTCGAACCACAAACGCTGTGCTAGGTGAGCTGAATTGTGAATTGGAATTTCCCATGGCAAGAGGTGTTGCGGTCATTCATGTATATAAATGAGCAAGACTTATAGCTAGCAATGCAAACTAAAATCAAACACAATTTGCTTACAGTTCAGCTCACGTAGAACAGAGTTTGTGGTTTGACTGGTCGACTCTGTTTTCCAAAGATGGCTCCTGGCTGTATACGTGAATGGTACTATTTTTTTAATTCTTACGAGGGCTTTAAAGGCTCCAATGGATCCCAGCTGTCGCCGGTGCCTCACCACCAGAAGTAGCCATTGAGTTGCCTAGAAAGTCAGTAGCAGCTACGCGACAGCCCAAGTCCACAGCAGCTACGCAACAGACCTGTTTCCGCAGCAGCTACGCGACAGACGCGAGTCCACAGCAGCTATGCGACAGCCCGGCTCCACAGCAGCTACGCGACAGCGCGGGTCCACAGCAGTTACGCGACAGCCCAGGTCCACCTACAATGCGATCATAGCTACCTGTTGCTGCTGCCAAGCTTCTAAAGCTACCTGCTGCTGGCAAGCTTCCAGAGCTACCTACTGATGCCAAGCTTTCAGAGCTATCTACTGATGCCAAGCTTCCAGAGCTATCTACTGATGCCAAGCTTCCAGAGCTATCTACTGCTGCTGCCAAGCTTCCAGAGCTATCTACTGCTGCTGCCAAGCTTCCAGAGCTACCTACTGCTGC
>JACXGM010008284.1:0-29192 GCA_016801145.1 Umbra pygmaea
TTCATCCTGTGCCATATTCACTGTGTATATTTGTTTGAAATGAATTTTACATATCCAAAAATTTCAAGGTCTTTTCTTTAAAAAAATATCAACCATATGTTTGTACTTGCCTCAGGTCCAGTGTAACAAGAGTTTAACTTTGGGTATGTTTTTTTAGGCAGAATTTGACAATTAGGGGGCGAGGCTTAAGAGGTTAACTAGATACCCACTTTAATGATTAGAAGAGTACATTTGTCAGTGTGTCTTGCTAGCTTTCTGGGTAGCTTTCAGCAGACCTACTGTAGCAGCTAGACTAGTTATTCAAAGCTTTTACTACTTGCCCAGTTAGTGATGACGAGCAATAACCAGGACTTACTTCAAGTCTGTGAGTTAAAGTTAATTTGTTTTGAGCATGAATTAGTGTGCACATGAGAGCTTGGTAAGCTAGATAGGAAGCACATTTTTTGTAAAAAACAATTCTTAACCTAGAATCATGCATTATTGAGTGAGGAAGAGGGAAAAGAAAGATTGTATTTTTCATTGATAAGTTGTGCTTATATGATAACATGGCTGTTGGTGGGAGAAACTGCAGAAATATCGGCTTAGTGAACACTGATTATTCACAGTTTTCTTCATGAAAATGAATAAAAAAATATCCTAAGGTTTTATTATAATAATGAATAAGTAATTAGAACAATATTTTGCACCGGTGAGTACAGTTAAAAAGGCCAGCTGACCCCAGCTCAGCCCATTCCAGCCATGTAAAGCCCAGCTCAGTACTAGTTTTGCTGAATACTTGTCATCAGATTGTGGTCCTTTCTCTGCTTCTCATTGAAACATAGAGTAGAACATCTTAATACAACCAAATCATTTGAAACATATAAACCAAATAATTCAATGGCCTATGTACTGTAACATAACAAACAAATAGGTGAATAGATCATTTTACAAGTCATCATTAAACGACTTTCACGTTCATTAATATTATGGATGTTAGGCTAACTAAATTATCAAAGCAATAAAATGCCACTGAAAAGGTCTGGGCATGGCTTTATCTTAGACAAAGGTGTATTAAACGTTTCCCCAAAGATTTTGGTTTGGGTTATGGATTGACTACTTTGAAACAAGGTAAAACTTCTACCAAATTGGTACAGTCTTTTCAGATATCATTATTAATAAATCCTGTGGCCATTTGTATTACAAACACCATGTAATGTAACATAAGGGAGTAGAAATTACATTTGCATTTCAACAAACCCCCTGAATGTGCATGGTTCTGCCATAATGAGTACCCTTAAATGTGCATGGTGCTGCCATAATGAGTACCCTTGAATGTGCATGGTTCTGCCATAATGAGTACCCTTAAATGTGCATGGTTCTGCCATAATGAGTACCCTTAAATGTGCATGGTGCTGCCATAATGAGTACCCTTGAATGTGCATGGTGCTGCCATAATGAGTACCCTTAAATGTGCATGGTGCTGCCATAATGAGTACCTTTGAATGTGCATGGTGATGCCATAATGAGTACCCTTAAATGTGCATGGTGCTGCCATAATGAGTACCCTTGAATGTGCATGGTGCTGGCATAATGAGTACCCTTGAATGTGCATGGTGCTGCCATAATGAGTACCCTTGGAGCATTTAACTGTCTTGCTTAAGTACAGAATTGCCTTGTCATGACAGGAATTAGATTTATATAGGGTGTCATAATGTTTTTGTTCCTGGGGTGGGAGTTCACCCGCTAGTGTATACCCACATAAGACTCCTTAGAACTTGAAGAACTAACAGGCACCCACTCTGCACACAAGGAGTCACTGGAGAGTGATATACTGCAGCAAGTTACATTACACCAGTTTGTGTACCATATTTTCTGGATCGGTGCTGTGCATACACTGGCCCTCATTTATCAAACATGCGTAGAAACCAGTGTAGATCTGAGCACAGAAATCACCTTACGACGAGACTCACGTGTGATTTACAAAACATTCGTATCACTCCAAATCCAGCGTACGAATGAACGGGTGTTGATAAATCAGACGGTTGAAATCAATCGTAATTTAAATATCACGCCCACATATACAGTGCCTTGCGAAAGTATTCAGCCCCCTTGAACTTTTCGACCTTTGCCACAATTCAGGCTTCAAACATGAAGATATAAAACTGTAATTTTTTGTGAAGAATCAACAACAAATGGGACACAATCATGAAGTGGAATAAAATTTATTGGATATTTCAAACTTTTTTAACAAATAAAAAACTGAAAAATTGGGCATGCAAAATATTCAGTCCCCTTAAGTTAATACTTTGTAGCACCACCTTTTGCTGCGATTACAGCTGTAAGTCGCTTGGGGTATGTCTCTATCAGTTTTGCACATCGAGAGACAGAATTTTTTGCCCATTCCTCCTTGCAAAACAGCTTGAGCTCAGTGAGGTTGGATGGAGAGCGTTTGTGAACAGCAGTTTACAGTTCTTTCCACAGATTCTCGATTGGATTCAGGTCTGAACTTTGATTTGGCCATTCGAACACCTGGAGAAGTGTATATTGTGAACCATTCCATTGTAGATTTTGCTTTATGTTTTGGATCATTGTCTTGTTGGAAGACAAATCTCTGTCCCAGTCGCAGGTCCTGACTCCATCAGGTTTTTTTCCAGAATGGTCCTGTATTTGGCTCCATCCATCTTCCCATCAATTTTAACCGTCTTCCCTGTCCCTGCTGAAGAGAAGCAGGCCCAAACCATGATGCTGCCACCACCATGTTTGACAGTGGGGATGGTGTGTTCAGGGTGATGAGCTGTGTTGCTTTTACGCCAAACATAACATTTTGCATTGTTGCGAAAAAGTTCGACTTTGGTTTCATCTGACCAGAGCACCTTCTTCCACATGTTTGGTGTGTCTCCCAGGTGGCTTGTGGCAAACTTTAAACAACACTTTTTATTGATATCTTTCAGAAATTCTTCTTGCCACTCTTCCATAAAGGCCAGATTTGTGCAGTATACGACTGATTGTTGTGCAGTGGTCTGATACTCCTTCCATTTCAATATTATCGCTTGCACAGTGCTCCTTGGGATGTTTAAGGCTTGGGAAATCTTTCTGTATCCAAATCCAGCTTTAAACTTCTCCACAACAGTATCTCGGACCTGCCTGGTGTGTTCCTTGTTCTTCATGATGCTCTCTGTGCTTTCAACGGACCTCTGAGTCTATCACAGAGCAGGTGCATTTATACGGAGACTTTATTACACACAGAAGGATTTTATTTATTATCATTAGTTATTTAGGTCAACATTGGATCATTCAAAGATCCTCACTGAACTTCTGGAGAGAGTTTGCTGCACTGAAAGTATAGGGGCTGAATAATTTTGCTCGCCCAATTTGACAGTTTTTCATTTGTTAAAAAAATTTGAAATATTCAATAAATTTCGTTCCACTTCATGATTGTGTCCCACTTGTTGTTGCTTCTTCACAAAAAATTACAGTTTTATATCTTTATGTTTGAAGCCTGAAATGTGGCAAAAGGTCGAAATGTTCAAGGGGGCCGAATACTTTCGCAAGGCACTGTATGCAAGGGTTAGAGGCCTTCCTTTTAGAATTTACGACATGGATAAGCAACATCTGGCAAAGAAAAGTAATTTCACTCAGATCTCAGGTGCAGGCCAACTGCTTGGCTTTATTTGGAGGCTTAAAATCAGGCATCGATTGTTAAAGGAAAATGCGGTGTTGACTGAGGTTACTGCTACAGTCATTGAAAGCGATTAACGAGAACCTGAGGTGCATTTCAAATAAATGAATTATTTTTACTAAACATTCAACATTGTATTTTTTAAGTAGCTTTGTTACCCAAGATAGCACAATATTAGAAGCGTAGAATAAGATCCTGTCTCCTTCGTAGAGCCCCCAATGGTGGCTGTTGTGGCCACTGATCTTTATAGAATGGCACCGTTCTCCTGCGCAATATCGTGAAGAACCCCTCATGCCATATTTATGTTGCAGGCCTGCTCTGGGGTGTATAGCAGTCCCCCCCCACCCCGCTTATCCAAGACAGAGCCACCTGCCCTTGAGAAAACCTATACATCACTCCACTGTGGTTCATGTGCGTGGTTGCGCACTGTTGAACCTGCGCTCCTGGTTGTTTGGGGATTTGCAAGCGGTGTTATAAGGTACTCAGTCAGGGAATAACCTTTGTCACCAAGAGGAATCACATCCAACTAAGAAAGAACAAAGAACTATGTAGAACTATTATAATAATTGTACGAGATCTTAACTCACCAAGGAGATGACTCCAGCCATGCAGTGTGCCCTCCTGTAGCCTTGTTCCAACAATGCAGTTTAAAAAAATAAGAGTCACGTGTCCCACCCGGCCACCGGGCTAACATATTCAGAACAAACATCCTGGCATCACATATGATCTGAACGTTGATTGAATTAAAGTTTTTGCGATTGATAAATGCGTAATCATTCATGGATGGTGGCTACAGATGCAGTACAATCAATTGCCCCAATCACATTTGGAAACCCAGCAATCTCATAAAATTGTTTTTTCATCATAGTTTTCATCTAGCAGAAAGGGACTTCATAGCCGCCAAAACTACTGGCATACTTGGACTATTGTTGGCTGTGATATACCAGACCTGTCCATGATCTCCCGCTGAAAGGTCCCAGTGGCCAAAAACTCCAATGTAGAAAGCATGCATTAAGGTCCGCTAACAGAGCCAGATCTGCCATCGCTTCTACTTCAGGACTGCCAAAGCGCTTGTTTAAATAGGCTGAATAAACCAATTTCACCAATCACATACTAATCTAACCTAATATATATATCAGCCGCGGTCGGTGGATCTTAATTGGGGAGGACGATGCATGCACACACATTCATCAATGATTGCTGGTACAACAATTCACTGAACCGGGTGGTTATACCAGTCACACTGGAGAACTTGCGTGCAGGAGGTCAGACCAGACATGAGATTTTATCGCAGCCTACCCTCACGTTCAAATTGATAAATCCCTTGCTTTGCATAGGAATTGGCATACGCCTGTCCTACGCCTGTTTTAGGTCGTACGCACGTTTCATAAATGAGGGCCACTGTGTGTACAATTACTAGGCAAGTCAGTATATTGACCATATCATCCTTATTATGCATATGTTCCAACTCCAAGCTGTATACTCCAACTCCAATGTTTATTGGATTTAAGCAAATAAGGTGATGTGTATTTGTGTAATGAGGGATGGTGTGGCCTAAGGAGATCAACACCCTAGATCAAGGTATGCATAATTATTAGGGAGCTTCTGTTCCTCGGGCAAAATGGGCCAAAAAGGAGATTTAACTGACTCAAAAAAAAAAGTTTTGGGATGCAGCACTTTTGAAATTGATAAGATATTGGGGCATGATCACAGAACGATCAAAGTTTAGTTGCAAATAGTCAACAGGGTCGCAAGAAACATGCAAAACCATGTGCATTTTTCTTGACATGCAAATACTTGGACAGCATGTAATACAAAGCAAAATGCAATTTTGACTATCATTTTTTTTACGGTACATTGCTTATTGATTTAAACCTGAAAAAAAAAACAGTGACACAGTATTGGTTCAGTGAGCATTGCCTTGTCAATCGGAAGCATAGACACAGGAAACATTATGCTCCCTGTTGAGGAAACGTGTGGAATCATTGTATCACAGCAGAATATGACAGAGACATCGTTTGGTCAAAATTTAAAACAAATGTATACAATAGAGTGTAATTTCCATAGATTAAATGTGATTATTCAACGTTTCAAAGAGCTTTCTGATGAGAATAAACTGCTCATCCTTTTAGCAGGGACACAGTGAGCTGCTGACTGGCAAAGCAGTACTGTACAGTTCTGCCTGCTTGAAAGTGTCCGACAAGTGTACACATGAAGATGTTTTATTTGTTTTTCTCGTACATCTCATATTTTGCATTCACCTCATTTTTCAACTGATTGTCCTTTTGACAATTACAATTATTAAGGGGACTGTTTGTACATTTTGATTTATTTTCAAAGGTCCCTTTGGAAGTATGTACATTGTTACACCATGCCACTGAATTCAATAAAAGAGAGACCAAATCAAAGAGAAACAGTGAGAGAGAGAGGCCATCTGGCCTGAGAGAATATTCAACAAATATCGTCTCACTTTCTAATAGGATTGTTCATTTCCCCTCCATAGTGGGCTGGAACAGTACCAATGTTACAGAGGCCATTCAGAATCACACATGCTGTGTCCGTACGTGCACATGACACTGCACAAATATTACAGCAACTTGAGTTTTGAAATGCAGGTTGAAGACACACACACTAAGACATATTTGGATGTGTGTATGAGGAAATACAATTGAAATGTTAAGAAATGTGCATAATCAAACATCTGCACACACACCCTCAAAGAAAAGGTCTCGGAGAACACTGGAACAAAACATCAATAGCAGCAGAATCAGGGTAGGATGGAATGTTTGTGAAAAGAGGGGTAGACTAAGCATACAATATATACATATATAACAACCAAGTATGGAAATGTGAGCATGTGGTGGCAGGGGTGTAGTAAAGGGTTAGCCTGACTTCCTAAAATATGTTACTAAAACAAATATCAAATGTATTCATTTTTTTCTTTTTGTAAATGACCAATCTCTCCTGATGGAGTAAAACAGCACCTTCTTTTCTCAGCAGGTGTAGGCTGTTCCGAAGGAACTTGTCACAGCTAGCGTTGAAGCTATTCATGCTTTTTGTCGTGCTGAAAGGAGTGTGAGACAGACGATTACATTCAAACTCAACTGCAATAGACACGATTATGATGAATGGAATCAGCTGTGGAAACCATCATGGAGGTCGATTGGATTACATAAACCATGTGATTACACCATATGACCTGAGAAGCGGGAAAATTAAAATCAACTAACACAGGACAGAAATGTATACAAACATAGATAAATATCCAATCCTTATAATGGAGACCATCACAGAACTCTTCATTATTTATTGGGAGTTGTTGGCTGTGCAGCTATGGAACTCTTTGTTATTTATTGGGGGAGAGGCTGGTTTGGGTATTAATATAAATAAATGCCCCACCCTCCCCAATGTTAGGCAATATTCCCACCTGGAAATTCCCTTGAATTAATTAAAGTTGCAACATCTTCCCCACCTACATTATATATTTCTATCTTCCAGTGTGTGCTGGCATTACCATATGAAATGAGATACGGACTCATAATATTTATAGTTATTTCCTTTAGCATTTTATACCGATGCATTGCATTGGGGTGTTTAGTTGTTTTATGTTATTTATGTATACTGTCCCTTTAAGTTCATTTGACACCTCTCTCCGGTTTGGCCATTTGTAGGATAGGATTTAGGTTAGGTTAGCCTGGTATCTTGTAGATCTGAAGATTAATGATTACATTCAGCCATGTTCTATTAGCCAGTTAGTTTACTCTTGATAAATGGTGGTCAAACTGGAGAGAGGTGTCGGGAATTTATAATCTGTAGTATGTGTGGGAAGGCTGTCCTGGAGCTTCACTATATTTAAATGTAAGTTGTGAAAAGAGTGTTGTTGGAATTTGGAAGTTCATGCGAATGCTCTTTACTTGTATGTTAGCTGTCAGTGTTTATGCCACTGTGAGAGCAAAGTAAGCTATATAAGTATGCTCATTGTGCACTCGCTTCAACTGTTCGCCTGCAACTGCAATACATGAATGTTTCCAGGATTTTCCTCTAAAAACAAGCTACAACCATCAACTGCCTGCTTTGGTTTCCCTCCCTTCAACTACACCACACCAAACCGTGACAGAATGACTGACCATACAAGAAGAAGGACATCGAGACCAGGGGAGAGCTATTCCTTCACATTAGAAGGGGTTCAATTTGCGGAGGCTCAGACTGCACGCTCTCTCTCTTATTACAGCATGAGGGAAGCACAGCCTGAGAGACGGCAGAACAGAAGTATGGGAGGCTCCGCCGTGCCTTTGGCTCCTCCCCTCCTATGTGGCCGTATGGGGAGTTTTTCCAGCTGGAAGCAACCACTACACCAGAACCCTGGAAATATGCTATTTTCCTCTGATGAGGAGGAGTCTGAGGTGGAATGGGGTACCCCAATAATTATTTTGGGGGGCTATGGGACTAGCAGTACAGCCAGTTTACCATCAAGAAAGGCCACTGCAACCCCATTTACCAACATGTACAGTCCTTTCCAAGAGGAGCAGCCAGGGCAGGCGGATTAGCTCTAGGTGGCTCTTCTCGAGGCCCCTGCTCAGCCGGCTCTACTCCAGGCCCCGGTTCAATCTACTCCAGAGCACCCAGCTGCCTTGGACTTGGGAGTTCTTATTACTGCCTCCGCCACCGGAGTTCAGAGACTCAACGCTGGAGTCGTCCGAGCCCTACTCAGCGCTGTATTGTTCAGGGGCCCCCTAAGCGCTGGATTGTTCAGGGCCTCCCTCTTTGCTGGATTGTTCAGGGCCCCCCTCAGCGCTGGATTTTTCAGGGCTCCCCTTAGTATTAGATTGTTCAGGTCCCCCATATGCGCTGAAGTCTGCCAGGACCCCCTCTGCACTGGAGGTTTACACAACACCACTGCTGGGATGGCTGCCTGGCCAGCAACGAACTCCGGCGTAGCCTTCCGCCTGGGTGAGTGCTTTGGGGGGGGACTGACGGTCGTACTGTTTTTTCTTTTGGGCCCTCCCGCCCTTCCTCGTTGTTTCTTTGCCACCTGGTAGTAGCACATTCATGAACCCAACGTCCAATAACATGTTCGTATCATCCCAAAATAAATCCACCGATTTCCCACCTAAGCAGACATGTATAAATAAATATAATTAAAAAAATGTGGCAAACGTTTGACCATATTTTGCATATTTTTCCTACAAAGAACATAAGCCTAAACAAGTTCAAAACAATATATTACAATATTTTATTAACAACATGACAACCTGTCAAAACATTGTTTACTTTAAACTGTATTTTTGAATTCAGTGTACTGGCTAAGGATGTGTGTGTATGTATGCATGTGTGCCATTTTTGTGGTTGTGTTCCTAGGACTAGATGGTAGGTTAGGTGCCATTTATATAGCCAGCTAGCAAGAAATGTGAATCACTTGATGAAGGTCAATCACAATACATATGTTATTGTCATAGGGAGGCGGTCTAATGATATGTCTCTACTGTTCGCGTGCAACTACATTACATGTATGTTTTCCCGGATTGTCCATTAAACAAGCAACAACCATCGACTACCTGCCTTGTTCTCCCTCTCTCCACTACAACACACCTAATAACTGTGACAGATAATTATATCCCAATGCTTAAGAACCTGAAAGTAGCTCTAATAAAATGGCCAAAACCTCACAGGCAGAATAAATATATTCTTGTATTTTTTTCAATAATATCACTTACACCACCAGAGACAGAAATATATTCAACAATAACAGACAAATAACATAAAACTCATTGAATAATAAGAAAAGTGTTACATTTTTTTTAGAACTAAAAACAAAGTTTAGGCTGTTTGATGATGTGTATAAATACAAATCAAAAAGTTTCACGTTTGTTTCATCACTTTGGTCTAGAGCAGTGGTCCTCAAACCCTTCCATGGAGGGCCTAGTGTATGCAGGTTTTCGCTTTTACCTTGTACAAGCCTGATGGAGTAGCTCACTTATTGGTTAGGATCTCCCCTCACCTGGCAGTCTAGGTCCTAATTATGCTCTAATTGAAGGGTAAGACCAATAACCAGCATGCACTAGGCCCTCCATGGAAGGGTTTGGAGACCCCTGGTCTAGATAGTAGAATTTCTATAGTTTTTGAGTCTAAGAATTTGGTAAAAATCATAGATAAAATATTTTAAATCTTGCATGTATTCCAATTCAATATTGGAATCAAGACCTCAAAATTACTCATATTATTTCAAGATGGGGTGAGAGCTGGAATCTAAACAAGGAAATTACAGTAAACGAATATCTAAGATCATTCATTGTAAGATAATGTATAGAACCTATGTATTTACAAGAGTGTCACATTTGCAGTGTGTGAAGTAGAGAGAGGGAGACCAAGGCAGGGAGACAACAATCCAGAGAGCATATGACACAACGAAGCTGCAGGTGTCATGTAATGTGAGCAGCACAACGGTATCATATATATCTAATATTCACACTCTTTACGCGGCTTGGACGCAGGCAACATATATAGGAAAAATTGTACGCATTAGCTCAAAGAAGACAGCACTCTTTTCAAAACATACCAGTTACCTGATCAGCTCCCTGGATGAACAGCACACCACAATGACCATCTGATAATTACAATGAATCGCGCCTCCCTCTCGTTCAACCGGGCTTAAAATAGGGACTGAACTACCAGCTGATGGAAATCACACAATTAGTCCCTACTAGCACCAGGTGATCGAGGGGAAGGCGCACCCCTCTATATACTAACATAAACAAACATAAACCCTCAGTGCCTAGCACTGACAATATGTTAATAAACCCCACAAGCCCCCAATACACAGTAGTATATAAACATATATGGAGTCCATATGTCAGATCATCTTTCCTGCTACAACCTGGCTATAGTCCCTGCCAGGTTGTGACAAAGAGACAAAATTCATACATTTAACAGTTCAATGGCAGATACATGTCTTAAGTGTGAAGTACATACCATCATTCACACTTTTGGAAATGTAACAGAATTTAAACATTATGGACAGAAATTGAAAGCCTTACATTTTTGCATAATACTTAATCCATTGATCTGCATTTTTCAAGATATGGCAGTTGATGGAGGTGAGATACACAATGGGATGGATAACTATATTTTCCTCTAATAAAAAACATGTACTTAAATATTGGAACTCTAATTATCTACCAACCTTGAGAGACTGAAATAACCTCATGGTGTACTATTTAAATAGAGGAAACACCAGCAAATGAGAGGAAAAAGGTTAAACAATTCCAGGTAATTTGGGGAAGGATTATGAAAGCATTAGGAAATAAGTAAAATTGAAGGGTATGTTCAAATTTTAATTTTTGTCATAATTATTTGTTTTTTTTATTACATATTATTTGTCTTATGTGTTCTGTCTCATCAAAGGATGTAAATCTGGATTGTGTTAGATGTTTTTGAGTGTATGATTTTGTTACAAATAACTTCAATATAATTACATTTATATAAAAAATTACAGTGCAGGTTTGATTTGACTTTGCTCAAAAACACTGCTTAAGGGAAGCCTCTTTATATGTAATACCACTACAAGTCAAAATGTAATTGATAACAAAATTGATATGATTTTTTCTTATTTTGACTACAATATGTTCTTCAAAAGTTTGAAATTAAAGGTCCAATTATTAATTCTCAGGATTTATTTGAGTGTATGTGAGTACTGTTTACGAATATGAAATTATATAAACATAAAACATTATTATAACAGTTTAATTTATTGTAAACAATGAAGCCATGTTGGTAACATATAATTGGCATGCAATAACTGCTTGAAGTCTTCGATCTACACTTTGACCCCACCAGACGTACGGTATCTTCTCTGGTGATGCTCTGCCAGGCCTGAATTGCATCCATCCTCTTTGTTTTTTGTTTAAAGCCTTTCTCCAAAAAGTATAAATTCAGCAAATTATAAAAGCTTGTTCAATAGAATTTGTATCTGCATTTTTTATTGGCCGGTAATCAACGTTTAATGTCTTGTCTCTGAAAAAAATATACTTGCTATAGCAGAACGTTTTGGGTCATTGTACTGCTGTATAATGAATCATTGTCCAATGAGTTTGGAAGCATTTCATTGTACTTGGACCAATACGACAACTTACCATATTTCAAAAGATGGAATTAATACTATTTTGTTTTTTACACACTGTGCCATTTCTCTGGTATAACTTCATCTATGTCGGATCTATCCATAATAATGTATTTCCTGACCTTCATTGACACCTCTTTAGTGCTTACCCTGTGTTTACAGACATCAATAACAGACTCAAAGGCAAACACAATGCCTATAATGAACACTAGACACCAATATGACTCCACACATTATGTGACATAACAAACCTGACATTGCAGAAACACCTAGTTGATGCTCGTTTTGGTGATGAGACAGGGGACTACAGTATGTGTAAAATGGGTTGTTGTTTCTAAATGATAAAACATGCACTATGACAGGGTGGCCGATGGGGTGGGCAAAACCAATGAAACCTACACTGCCATATTTCTACTACCCCAAAGTTCTTGGTATGTTTTTATTAGAATGATGAACGAACAAATAACTTACAAACTTGCAGTCTGTTCTTGCACACCAAACACTTCCCATGAGCCTATGGTTATCAGTCCTTTCCTAAAGATGGCCAGCTAGCTTAGACTACTAAACCAAACTCCGTTACTGAGAATCTACACTTTATCTTCATTGTAATAGTTTGATCCAAAAATTCACACTTTTGGAGTTTAGACCCAAAAATTGAATATTGCAACACTGTTTCAATATTTATGGAAGGCACTGTATATCTCATCATTATTGTAGCCTATTGTACTTCAGTAAATCAGTAAATCTGCTCTTTCCTAAAAAGCCATATTTGAACTTGTGAACTGTTCAAAACAGGTATCCCTGTACAAGGACAGTTTTACCTTTTCCTACAGCAGTTTAAAACCTCCACAAACATTAAATTGTTTGATTCAAAATGTAAACAAACATTTTAACTTCTTTGTCTCGGGTCCTGAATTTCAAGAATTTCACTTTGGGTCTTACATTTTTATCAATAGGGCCACACATTGAAATGTGGATAATATGTTAAATCATAGCATATATTAAACTCTGTGCTAACATTTCTGGTGCTGAAAACGCAGGTGTAACTTTTGTCTTTCTTTCCAACGTGTGATTTTGTAACAACACAAAAGTACAAAGGGATTTATTCAACCAATGTGTGACCATTGTCTTCTTGTCACAGCCAAAGCATACTTATAGGCTAAGAATAACCTCTTCTAGAGGTTGTAATATGGATTTCTTTTCTGGCAATGGAAGCCTATTGGGACACCGTCTTGAGGAGAATTAACATCCTAGCGTTTGATCAAAGCGCCATTGGAAAAGGCCCTATTCAAGGACCTGTGTTTCTAAGAGCTCCTTCCATTTATTATGGGTGGCCAGGGAGCTGTACAGAAAGTGTGTTTGCAGATAGTCCACCTAAAGCAAATGAAGTGAGGACTTTGTTTGGGCAACTTTTGCTCTTTGCAAAGACGGCCTTTCTACACAATCAATATTTGATATAACAGGCACCACACAGAAGTGTGCAACCAACAAATGCGTAGAATGTTAAAGGGTTTTGGATCTGTCTCATCACAAGCATATTGCCAGAACCCCAAGTTCCAACCTTAGATCCAAAGGAATGAACAAAAGATGGAAAATGTGCTCAGCAGTATTTATGTTTAAATATACGAAGCAAAAGATTTCCCTTTTTCTGAGCAATGTAGTTGAAATCACTCTTTTATTCAACGCATGAATTAGACTCCCTTTGGGGTGCCTTAACTTATCTGGGATGTTGTTAAACTGACTTTGCCACTAAACCATGCTTTTATTTTACCATCATTAAATATAAAGTGCAGACTTAATTGGGTTTGGGAAGTGACAGATAACAATAAATTCTAAGAAATCCTTTTTATTAGAACAGGATCTTATGAAGGGTAAGTAAACAAATGAGGGGGAAGTGCATGTTGTGAACAGAAATCAATGTGCAACACTACCTACTAACAGTGCCATGCTATTTGCTGTGATCGATTTAGAAAATTCCCAATAGATTTCATATTCAGTTGCATTTTAACCGCTAAACAGTTAGCTAATGAATTGACACAGTATTCGTGCTAAGCATCAAATTGTGCCTTTTGTAAAAAATACATTAGTATCAGGCAAAAATATATATGTGTAGACATTTTCTGAGAGAACCAACTCTAAGGTTATACATGCTGCGTCTCCGGGCCATGTATGATTCTCCTCAATAATCTGTCTTCTATTAGAAGACAAACAGCAAACACCAACAAATGAACCAGAGAGGGAGAATTGCAACACGATGTTTCTAATTAAAACCTAATTTATTCTTGCCTGCCTCCCTTCACGTCTAACCGCTCCTATCAAACAATTAAAAGACGACCCAGCGCCAGGAGGTCAATGTTTCAAAATCTCCGAGACGATGCACAGAAGTAAACACAAATTATACAATGCCTTCATGGTTACACTAACATGTTTAATTAATAAGAAGTAGCGGAAAGTAAATTTGTCACACACTGTATACGCTACTGTACAAACCATACTCGAAATCAGGCTTTAGTTGACTCAGAACGATTTATGTAAATGTATGTAAATACATAACACGGTTATTGTTATGCTGCGTCTACCCAATTTGTATGACTCAAGTACTTTGAAATGCATCCTGTCTAAGAAATGTGCTCTGTAAATAAAGTTTGATTTGATTTAGAATACCGAGCTGCCGTACATGAGCACAGGAGGACAGAAACATCAGGGGAAATTGGATTGAATTTGGAGTTGAACTGTGAAAAATGATAATGATGATAACAGGCCGTCTGTGAAATTAGAGCCAGCGGCTCACCTTTTTGCACAAAGCACCAGGGGGAGTGACCGCAGTTGTACAGTTAAGGTCTGACTGCTAAAGAGGACAGTCTGTGTCCTCCAAGAAACCCCAGAAGGTCCAGGTCCTGAAGCAGCCCCAGAGGAGGTCAGAGGTTAGATCAAGTCAGGTCGGGCTTGTGCGGGTCAGACTCATTCTTATTATCCCTGGATTCACTAAACCAGGCTGTCTACCCTGCTACTCTCTCGTCCGCCGATCTCTCCTGTCTGCCTCTCTCATCCCCCCTGACACAGCGAAATTAATTCTAACTCATCCCATTAACTTTGCTCCCTTCCCAGTGGGCTGCATGGAGCTGGTGAGGATATGCTGTATATGAATACAGTCCTGTACCGACCCCAAAACCTAATTTCTTTCATTTTCTCCCTGTTTCCTTCTGCATAGAGACGAAGTAAGGAGGAGAGGACAGAATGCAGAGAGCAAATCAAGAAGTGAGGTAAGTGGAGAAGAGAAGAAGAGGACAGGGTATCACCATGGATGTAGGAGCTTTGTCAGGATAAGGAGAAGGAGTGAAGGACACTGGGAGTCTGTGAGAGGGTATGACAAGGGGATATAACAGCGGTGTCGTACATACATTCATGAGTGGCTGTCTGGCCTCCTGTCTAAGTGCGCCGGTCCCACAGACTTGTCCCCGTCACCATTGGACCAATGCCTGAGTCTTTCAGTGGCTTGCTGGCCCGGAGGTAATCCTCTCCACTGATGTCAAACTGGCGCACAGCTGGAGGGAATCACCAATGAGCTGGGGGTGTGGGGAACGGTGGTGGGAAGGGGAGACAGGAAGAGCGGAGTAGGCAGAGGATAGCTGGCTCTGGACTGGACAGAGTGCACGCGTGGGCGTTGGTAATGAGGGCAGAGCTTAATCAGCTCACCTCACCCTTCACAACGGGGGCTGATGCTGTAACCCAGGCTGCTGAGAGAATGAGTTTCTCCTCTTTTTCACACGCATCTGCAGGGCAAATGTGCACACGCAATAATGTAAGCATCCAAATAGATAACGAACATCCACGCTGTCATGCCCACACACACCCACACACACTCACCCACATACATCTGTTCAGTGACGTGTGGTTGAACCAGCAGCTCCTTACAATTCATTCTACACCCATCTGCAGGTCTAATGATCCCTAGGCATTCTGCTGTTCCAGGTGGCGTTGCCCAATTGTAGGGATCAGGTGACTGCAAGAAATATGTTATTGAACCAAGATTGATTACAATGAGATAGAAGCATATATGATCCTCTGCTAAATGTAATTAAAAAAATATGTTATTTTAATCAGCTGTTGATAATACAATTGCTTCTGTTTACAGTAACTATTATCCTGGATTTCTGCTGGATTAACACTGTCTCCAGAGCTCAGACTGATGTGTTTAAAATCCTGTGTGAACACACTTCAAGGTTAGGCAAGCAGCGTTGACAGGTTCACATCAAACACAGGGAGACATAAAGAAACAGAGGAAAACAGCGAGACGGAGAGAGAAATAGGTACAGAGATATGGAGAAAGAAGCTTGAGAGAAAACAAAGAAATAAACATAGAAAGATGGAGATCTAGAGTCTGGAGATAGAAAGAGCAAGAAAGAAAGTGAGAGGGTAAAAAGATGAGAGAGCGTGAGTGAGGGGAGCCAAAGAGTCAAAAACGCCTTTTGAAGTCCTTTTGGATTTATGTGAAGTGAGAAGCTGCTCCAAAATCAACCTGTGTGAAATCTGAATGCTGAGAGGTGCAGTATTCCAGAAGCCAGTTCCAGGAGAGCAGGGAGGCCCTAGCAGGGTTGAGATACTTCCTCATTCTCTTTGTTGACTCCACACCTGTCTGTGAGTTGCATCTGGGCTCCTGGCGACGGGCCTGCCTGAGCAAGCCGGCACAAGCTTCCTGATTGATACATCACACAGGTTGTGCTAGCAACGCGGCAGCCATCTTGAAATACGTTATTATTTCAGGCCCGGGCTGATGTACTGTGCAGTGAGTCGGGGGTGGGGAGGGGGGCTGTCTTGTCTGCGTCATTTCTCCCGGTGAATTTTGGGTCTTCGTTTCGTTAGCGCTCTTTTATGTCTTAATGATGGAGTTCATGAAAAGGACAGATGTTTTGTCTGGGTTTTAGGGTGACACACACATACGCACCCAACATAGAGATGTAACATCTCCACAGCAGGATGCCAAGGTTTAGCCTTGGCAGCGATGGTCCCCGATGGCGTCATCAGCCGGCGATAATTACCCGGCGCCGATCGTTTTATCTTCCGTCATCAAACGAACGTCAGATGCTCTCCCTGGAACCTTCCATAAGGGGAAAGTGGTGCAAGGGGGACAGAGATGAGGAATGCACGATTTACCATCAGTCCACACTTCAAAGCACTGTGGCCCGGGTGAAGACAGAAAGAGTATAATTTAGCTGGGTCCCCAGAAGCCTTCAGACTTTTAAGAAATGGCCCCAGCCTCTTGGAAGGACTGAACACAGCCATCTGATGGGGAAATAGAAGGGAAGGATGGAGAGCAAGGAGTCAATGTTTAGGTATACTCTCTTAGAATATATAGATGCAGAGATCCACCTTATGTGACATTTCCTCCAGGAGTGAACAGAGAAATTTGCTGGGAAAGAAAAGACGGAGCAGGGAGAAAAAGCCAGGTATCAGGGAGAATTAGTGCCTTTTCTGTCTCTCACAGTCTGTCACTTAAGAACACTCCCTACCTCCGTCTTCTCCCCCTCCGGCCCCACTGCAAGTTGGGGTTGGCAGCCCCAGTGGGCGGTGGTGACGGCACCTGATAGAGTCGTCCTCTTAATGGGAAAAGATGATTGACGTGGCGCCCAACCAGCTGACAGCCCATAAAGGTCACATTAACTCTGACAGCGTGAAGAGAAGAGGGGGAGACTATAAGTGGAAAGAGAGAGAACCAAGACAGCTGTGAAGAGAAGAAAGGAAGCTGTGTATAGTGAAGAAAGAAATGGAATAGTAAAATGTTGTTGGTGAAACCGGCTAGCGTGAAACGTCATGGGGAATGGGTATATTGGAGCTATTTAGTTGATCTTGCGGGTTGGTGGGTTCTGCTACTAGGAAGAAGGCTCTGACTGGCTGTCAAGCAACCAATGGGGCATTGAGTTGGAGGGAGGTGTGATTGCCAATCACCTGAAGAGGCTGTTTGTGCATTTGTAGCAATGTCCCCATGGAAACGGGTGTTGGTCAACTTGACACATTAATATGGATGTGCAAATGGGGTTTTTTGCAATGCAAGTAATTCAATTGCAAAAAGGGTGAGGCGAGAGGTGTTTGTGAAGGTGTGTATATGTGCCAGTGCCAATGTGTTTTTTATTGTTGTCCAGAAAATAATTTGTCACTGTTTTGTGGGTGTATGTTGAGTACCAAAGGCCCATTGGTCCTTGTCTACGCTGCATGTTTTTTACCATACTGTACAGTATACAGAGCCTGCAGCCAGCCTGTCACTGCTGCTCAGGCTCTTGGCATGTTTGGACTCTGCTGATTGGAGAGGAGGATCTGTCTACTCTTATTCTCCTATGTTAATCCTTTCCACTCTCTGTCTGTCTGTCTGTCTGTCTGTCAGTTTGTCTGTCTGTCTGCATCTCCTGCATCTGTCTCTGTCCCTGCTATCTTTCTTTCTGCATTAGTGGCTAGGTTTAGGCATATGGGCAAAGTTAAGGTTAAGGATCAATGTTACATTTTTGGGGTTGAGTTTAGGAGTAGGTAATAAAGGGACAATGGTTTTCTGGGTTTCTAATGCCCATATGGTTGTGCTTGGAAAGCTTCCTTGTCAAATTGTCCCAGATTTCAATCATTTAAATGAAGCCATTTTTGCATACATAACAAAAGCAGTGATTTCAAAGTGCATTGACAGATACCCGGCTTAAGACCCCAAAAGAGCAAGAAACAAATATAATTGAAATGTGGCAAAGTTAATCCTCAAGTAGGTGGACCCTAGGAAGAAACCCAGAGAGGGGCCAGGCTCAAGGTGGTGGCTAGTCTTCCTCTGGCTGTACCAGATGGAGAATCTGATGGGCAGATGACCTACAGTAATTATGCTGACATTGTTTATTAGTGTACAATCAAGCAACTAGTGAAATGTCCAAACTGACACAATCAAAACCTGGATGAAATTTAGAGCACTATCAAAGTGACCACACAGCCCCACACATTGTCACCACAGAACTCAAACACAGTGAACTTACAGGGCTATTGTAGAGTTATGGACTGCCTTGACGCCACTGACTATGACACCACTGATTAGACAATAAACCCACTTGAACCCACTAACAAGGTTCCATCTTACTGTATGTCAATGGGAGGCTATCAGCATTCTGTCAAAGAACTTAGTATCACAAAACAGTGACAGGGCATGAGGTTAGAGGCCTATACTTTGACAAAGAGGAAACACCACATTGTATATCTCCACGGAAGAGGTAAATGACACAAATTACATTTATTTTTCGAACTGCAATTGCAAGTGTCGGCAGTACCTATTTAAAGGAAATTAGTTGTAAATAGATTGTGTGTGCACGCGTGCATGCTCATTTTTTTATGACACAAATGTTAGGCAAATTACGCTTGGGTAACCTTTGTTTTTTATAATTTTTAAGTGGGTTTAGCTTCAGTGATTTGTTCCATAAATTACTCACCAGCAGAAACAGGCATTGCACACTACATGATACATTCTATTACATAATAGCATGTATTGTAAGTGAAACATGAAATTTCTTAAAAATCCCAATGTTAACAAACCCTGTGCGTATTTCCAATAAAACAAAATTACATGCTTGATTATGGTGCAAGTAAGGGTTGTTAAAACATAATTTGTTTCATAATAAAAGCAACATTTTTATTTATACCCATTACTTAGAGACTTTTGACATCCCCTGAATATTTATTTTGGGCACCATTAGAATGAACAAAATACTTCTGTGTTTCTGGAGAATTCCCTATAGCAAACAATGGCATGAAACCCAACACGGATGCAACGTCCAGCCCAGGGTGAGCTGGTGTTAACAGAGCTGAGATATGGACTCCTTATGTACAGTATATTAGTTAATTTTAAGTATATGTGTAGTTTCGCTTAGTTATATATTCAGTGCAGTGCATGTAGCCTTTAGTTGTCATTACTTCTATGAAATGGGCTTTTAAGTTCATGTGACACCTCTCTCGAGTTTGGCTGTTGCTAGGTTAGGTTAGGCTGGTATCTTGTAGATCTGATGATTAATGATTATGTTCAGCTGTGATCTATTAGCCAGTTAGTTTGTTTTATGGCCAAACTAGAGAGAGGTGTCGGTCATTGATGATGATTATATTTACGTGTGGTTTTATGTTGTGGTGCTTCCCGTATCCTTGTGATTATTATGGACGCTCTATGTTGTGCCCTCGCCGCTATAGCATTGTAAGGAGACCAATATATATGTTTGAGTAGTTGTATTGCCAGGTAGATTTCTGTTGCGTTCTGTGCCACAAATGAAGAGCACAGAATAGTTATTGCCTGTTTTTATCCTTATATCTGTTTATTTGTCCTGTATAAGCAAGTCCGGAAGCTAGTGATACATTCATTAAAAATGCAAGCATCCACCTGCCTTTGGTCTCCATCCTTCAAACACCACACAACACACAACAACAGAAATGTTTGACACTTTCCCAATCTGTTTGGCTGTGATGACACAATGAGCCTCAGTGATACATTGTACAGGTAGTAAAACAACTCCCATTACAAGTCAGGGATCACTCCGTCGATTGGGGTCGGGCCACGTCCCCTCGTCCACATCACAGGTGATGTTCTCCCTTGCCAGGCAATGGGAGAATATCGCCTGGCGTGGCGTATCCACCCGTGGATCGAGTTCACCTCGATGTCTCCGCATGCCTCCTCCATTGCTCGCAGAAGCGGCACGCGTGCATGTGTAGGCGGTCATAGACCTTCCACCGCAATGCCGAAAATAATTCCCCTATCAGGTTGAGGACCGGGAAATAAAGGGGCAGGTACAGCACCATGAAATGGTCGTGGTTGGCGAATTAGTCCCGGACCAGAGCAGCCCGGTGGAAACTGACATTATCCCAGATGACAACGAACATGGGTTAGGGTAAAAAGTCAGTTTACCCTAACCTAACCTTAATCTCACTGTATTCTAACCTTAACCTCACTAACCTAGCACATTATCCCCAAACTAAACATTCCCAGGTACTTTAAATTGTAAACGATTGGTCTGTTCATTGTATTTGTTACTGTTTTTAATAAAAAGTTGCTATTGAAAACATGTTACATGTTTTTTTTGCAATTACATACCTACTCTTTTTATTTCTTTACACACCATTCAATTGCACTTGGTTACAATTCACTAGCTTTGTAATGAATTCCCAATGATTATTGCAATGAATTAAAACGAGCTCTATTATTCTGAAGAGTTCATGTTGCCGGCATTATATAGTGTTGCCAGGGTAACGTGTTGGTCCCCCCACTAGCGCTGACGCTTTATTAGGGAGGTGTTGACAATCATTGCCTGCCGGATTATTGTACTACCAAGTGTGTTCTAGTCTCATGCCAATTCTCTTTTCTAGCCAGTCTGAGCACTGTGCTCTTATTTGTTATCCAGTAAAGTTATTATTGCCAGTCTGAGTACTGTGCCCTTATTATTCCGAGTTGCCATTATCTCACCCTGGTTCTCCATGCCTCGATTTCCAGAAACCATCTGTGCTGCTGATCTGGTCATTACTCCCCTTGTTCCTCTCCAGCCATCCAGACCTCACCCCTCCTCTCCATCAGCCTTCCGGGCGCCAACCACCATCCATCACCCACCTGGTCTCCACTCACCTGGGGCCTCATTTATAAATGTGGCGTATACACAAAATAAGATGTACGTCGCTCTCTACGCAAGAATTGTGATTTATAAAAAGCTAACTTGATGGGAAAATGTGCGGTCCTTCACAAAAACTCTGAACCTTCACAGACTAACGGTGAAGTGCTATGTGGAAAGGAAAATCACCAATGGCTTCAAACAAATGGTGTTTATTCACAAAAACACTCTTTAACCAAAATACTGCCTTGAGGGGCAAACACGAAATATATAACTGACTATACACATGACACGACATACACACCTGCTTGACACAGCAACAATGACCGACAGGGAATTGATTCAAACAAGCAAACTAAATACAAGACTTAATGAGGGATGATAGAATACATCTGTGAACTAATGAGAGAATGCTGACAATCTATTGGTTACAGAAAACATGTGATATGGTCATGTGACTGAAGAAGCGGGAACCTGAACCAAAACAAACCCACAGGGACAAAACCTAAACAATAATACATGCGGGAGCTACTCAAAAGGAACAATAGAAAATAAACACAAAAAAATGTACACAGTAGGCAGATGGATGAAACACGTGAAACTGTCTGAAACTGCAGACCATTATGTAAACGAAATCGGAATACTGCCTCATTAATAATTTGTGAAGATTTCACAAAGCCATCTTACAATTAACAGTCTACACAAACACCTGTTTGATCGATCTGCCAGTGAAAAACAAACAAAATAAAACAATATTGTAACGTAAATGCAAATGAAGACATATTTGCAAAATTAACACTTAAATATATTCTGGCATGTTATGTAATTCATCCTCATAAATAATACGGTAAACAGAACAAAATCATGTTTAAAACTGATATTCTTGACGATGTGTCAGTTTGGCGGAACAGATATAGATTAGATTAGACAGATAGATAGATGTCTTTATTGTGCACTGGGTAAAGTTGTTTTCATTGTATAAATGTTATCATCAGCTATACGGAATCATGGTGTTTGTGTATATGCCTTTAGTTCATTTCATTTTTAACTGTGTTCCATCATGTGTTCCATTGTGATGCATGTCTTAACCATTTTTAAAGCTGTCTATATTCCATTTGCACAGAACTATTTCCCATTTACAATTAGATTAATACCAACATCTGTAGTTTATCAGATACGATGAAATGGTTGGTTAAAAAAGCCATGATGCCATCACAATGCGTAATGACGCACAATGGCTGATCTTAAACTGTTAGAAGATGTGGCAAATGGAAGGATTCGGTGTGAACACATCTTCGGACAGCAAGAAGACTTGCTGGCAAACGAGGACGAGTGGCTTATGAGACGGTTCCGACTTTCTCGGGACATCCTATTGTATCTTTGCGCTCTTTTGGGCCCAGCGTTACAGAGGAGCACTCAGATAAACCATACCATACCAGTCTCACTTCAAGTCTTAACAACAGTAGGATTTCTGGTGACTGGCATTTTCCAGAGGGAATTGGCTGACAGGTCAGGGATATCTCAGCCAGGTTAGCCAGGTTATGCCAGACATGTTAATAGGTATAATAGGTTTGTCGCATAATTACATAAAGTTTCCGTACACGGCGGGTGAACAGGCAAACAACAAAGCGCAATTTGCAGCTATGTCCGGTTTCCCAAATGTAATCGGTGCTTTTGACTGCATTCATGTTGCCATAAGGGCACCGAATGAGAATGAAAATTCTTTCATTAATCGAAAGCATTTTCATTCAATCAATGTCCAAATAATTTGTGATGCAGACATGTTGCTCACTAATGTAGTAGCTCCGGTTTCCCCTTTCCCCCAACCGTGGCAGACACACTTTGGCGATGAAGCGCTAGATGCTTTTTGGCATCGACTTTGATTTCTGACCACTTTTTTATTTCGGGCACGGTCTGACTTTCTGAGGCTGCGGCATTCACAGCGTCTGCATCCTTTTGCCACTCCAATGCCTTTTTGGCAATAGTAATGGCAACGCAGTGCCCTCCAAACAACATTTTCCTCTTTTCCACCTTGCCAACAATAATATCTACTTCACATTGAGCAACGTTCCATTTTTTGGTTTTCCTCTCTGTGTTTGCCATGATTTTTCAATCAATTAATATTAATTTGGGGGCGTTTCACTGACTATTTATGGCCAACTATGGGTGTGACATGAAGCCGCAAAAGCTGCGCCACATTTAGAGTTGATTGTGATAAGGGAAAATGGTGTCGAACATGCATGCACACGGTATTATAAATTGGAACATATCTGTGCGTACGCACGTCCGTACGGCACTTCTGACGCAAATCCACCGCAAAGTTTTATAAATGAGGCCCCTGGTCTCCACTCACATGGTGTCCATTCTCTTGGTTCCGCCTACGCTCCACACGTGAATCACTAAGTGTTGGCTGCCCATGACCCGGGCGCTGGTTCACTGCTTTTCCTTCCTTGGACCACTGTTGATAGGTACTGACCACTGTAGACCTGAAACACCCTACCAGAGCTGTAGTTTTGGAGATGCTCTGACTCAGTTGTCAACCCATCACAATTTGGCCCTTGTCAAAGTTGCTCAAATCCTTACACTTGCCCATTTTAGCTGCTTTTAACACATCAACTTTGAGGACAAAATGTTCACTTGCTGCCTAATATATCCCACCAACTGACAGGTGCCATGATAACAAGATTATCAGTGTTACAAGAGCTTTAACCTGTCAGTGGACATAATGTTATGGCTGATCAGTGTAGCTTGAAATAAGAAAGGTACCATTAATTATTTTCTGTTCTGCAAATGAAAGCAGCCACTGGTGACACAGAGAAAAAGATGGAGGCTGCTGTGACAATGGTGTTAGGGCCAGGGATACAATTCAGTTGATTTTAATCTTCGTATTGTTAACTAATTATTATTCATTTGGAAAATCAAATAGCAGGTGAAGAAACAGAGCAGTGAGAAAACAGAGAAAATTTTAAGATGTGGTTTTTGTGTAGCAAAAACACTGCATAGTGTTGGGAAACTACTGACAACCTTTCTTCAAAATTCAAAATTAAATTACTCAATTATTGTCACTCACAGTATTTATTTGCAGAAAATGACAACTGGTCAAAATAACTAAACAAATACAGTGTTGTCATTCCTTGAATAATGCATAGAAAATAAGTTCATATTCATGGTTACACAACAATATAAATGTGTTAACTTAAGAAGAACACAATACTGGGTCTTTATGATTGTTCAGGAATCTGTTCACACACAGAAAACATCTCTTTCCATTACTGTGTAAGGTGTTACCGTCAGATTGGCTAGGTTACTTTACTGTAATCTGTTACAATTTCCCTTTCCAAAATTGTCATTAGAAACAGAACATCTGAATAACACACTCATCTGGATTACCCCAACTCATCTTTTTACTTTCAGTTGCTTTTAGATTTGTTTCTAATACTGAGGGAAATTACAAAAAATTGATGGCCTGTGGTGGTCTTGATGCAGATAGATGGCTGAATTATGGGTTTCAACCCTTCTCTGCTAGCAAAAACACTTTCCCCATTGTCTATAGCGAATAGTACAATTCCTAGGGAAATTGTGAAGTGTGCTTGCGGCCACCAAAAATTCTCCGGCAGTGCCTGGGGTTCTGGATGGAGTGGGTGGGTAGAGTGGGTGGAGTAACTAGCTAGAGTGGTTAGATACCCCTTTTTGACCGAAGGTGGCCCTGTTTGTTTTTCCACATACTAGAGAGCCCAGAGAACGACGTAGTTATGTCACTGTGTACGTCACCATGCAAGGGCTTATCCGTAAAAGTGCTGCACGTACATCACGGTTCGGATCTATCTATCTATCTATCTATCTATCTATCTATCTATCTATCTATCTATCTATCTATCTATCTATATTTATTAAATATCAAGAAATAGCATACAGTTTGACGGATATATTATAAGTGGGTCTCTGAAAGGGTAATTATGGTAGCCTACCGTTCTCAGTTGCAAAATTAAGATAAAATAGCATACTTCTCTATGCAAACAGTTGTTTGAATCAGACTGCCTGCTATTATTGTTTTGGCCTATCGTTTTATCTATATTTTCTGTAAATTGTTGAGGCAAAATGCCTACAATTGTTTTCCTATGCATAGCTTGAATTTTCCCTCTCGCTGTCATTTAAATTTGTGCAAATCAACTTTCGATTGGTTGTAGAAAAATATTACAGTTTTTTTCAATTGTTAACACACAAAATGCAAAATTTGGCTCATTGTGTCAAAACTCAACACTTGGAGATTAACATCTAACTGCCATGTCAAATAGACATTCTGCAAATGTCTGTAATCCGTTTTCATCCCCGCAACAAAGCCTCAAGTGTTTATAGACCTTCCCCCGCCATGTCGAAAATAATTCCTCGATCGGGTTGAGGAACGGGAAATAAGGGGGCAGGTTCAGCACCATGAAATGGTTGTGGTTGGCAAACTGGTCCCGGACCAGAGCAGCCCGATGGAAACTGACATTATCCCAGATGACAATGAACATGGGCTGCCCTGGTCCGTTCTGTGTGACCGCGGCATGTGGTGCATCCAGAAATATCCAGTGTTGTATGGACCCAGTGTGGCATGGTGATGGAGGACCCCTGAACACTAATGGCGGCACACATGCTCAGATTGCAGGCAAGATTGCAGATTGTGGCATTTGTTGGATGTATTTAAATGTCTCCCCCACTGACCACTGTTTCACTTTTAAATCCATCTTTCTTCAATCTTTGTACTTTCTTTTTTAGTTTTTAACAATGGCTGTCACAACCTTTTCGTCATGTTGTTGGTCACAATAACCCTGCCCCTGACATAAGCACGACGTGGCAAAAGAACGGTTCTAGACCAGTAAGTAGTTGGTACCACTCTGGAACCAGTTTTCCTGGCCGAGAGCCGGTTCTTTAGCTGTCAAAAAGCGAAGAACTGGCTCAAAATAGGCACAGGCACAGAACTTTTCCAGTTCTTTCTTTGGTGGAAAAGGGGTAAGAGTAGCTGGGTGGAGTGGGCGGAGTAAAAGGGTGGAGACGATGGAGTGTTTGGTGTGGGCAGTTCTTAATTTGTAAATTCGAAGGTCCCGGAACATTTAGGCCCGCGAAAGGGAGAAGGATCCGGCAAGTACAGAGGTAATGGAACAAATACAAAAACGAGGAAAACTACGCAGCAGCTCAGTACACCCTTTCCTAGTGACGGACATTCGAGGCTTCATTACTGTTCTTCAAGCAGCAAGATCAAGCTGTCAACGCAAACTCAGAGTTTACTTTGCAAAATAAAAGCCATCACTGGTACTTTTACACATTGCAATGCAGTTAAAAATGTAATGATGGGCATTCAAGAATTTCCTTTCTTCTAGCAGCAATATATTGTGCTGGCAGCAGTTAGGTTAATTATTTCCAAATAAATGTCATTGTTAAAATGCATTGCAATTCTAAATAAATAAAAATCCCTTTTATGCTTTTCTTCATCATTACATGAAAATAGTAATGGGTAAAATGAGTTTAATCAGTTTAATTCTTACTTTCCAATTGCAACAATTACAATTGCAGCAATTATAGGTCTGCATTTGATAACTGTCATGAATTTTACTCGTTGCTTTTGAGTGTAACGAAACATTACGTTGTGTATGGAAAGATTATCTTATATGAATCGCTTTTTACAGATTTTTAAAATATCAAGAAATAGGTTTTATACACGCGTTTCTGAAAGAGTAATTATACACTAACCAGAGAAATTCTACACCCCTATTAAAATCGTCACCGTTCTCTTAATACTTCCATGGAATTAAGCCAGACCCATTCACAGAACTGAACCATGGAAACACAACACTGTACCTAGTACAAAAACAGCCCGGTAGCCAAGAAGAGCCCTTCGCTTTAACTCTGGAAGTTTTTGATCTGGTAAAGTATTTTTGAGGCTGACCTGCACAGCTCGCATGTTGTCAATGAAACATGCACAGCAGAAACCAACGCTTCGTTTTTGCGAGCTTCGTCCATTAAATCTGCACAGGATAGTTATGAAACTCATCAATAGTAATGATAAATATGTCTGTACAGAAAAAAAAATGTTTTACCTTGGTTTTCGAACGTTATTCCTTGTTTGATTTCTAAGATGTTAATCACCACGGTTTGTCTCAGGTTCAATGTCTACTCACTATGCTGATACCAGCGAATCAAGACATCACAGATCTGGAAATAGAAAGAAACTTCGATATGTTAGCGGTTATTTTTTTGGGGGTAAATCAATTTAGCTGCCCAAACATTTTAAGGGTCCTTATTTAAAACATTAGGCTTTATTTATATTTTAAGATTCACAAGTAGCCAAATCCAGAGTTATTAAACTAGGCATGATGAATGCGCAGTGTTGCTACCGGTTGCTACAACCATAGAAATCCATAATAAAGGCTAGATGTCTCGTCAGCACTGCTGGCCAATGGAGGTCGACGTCTGCACCTGGCGGCCATGTTGCCTAGGGATGGGACGATTACCGGTTTCACGGTAAACCACAATAAAATGTCCGTACGGTTAGTTTTACCGTTTAAAATTTAATTTTCATTAAAACCGTCTTTTATTACCATGATTTTGAAAACTCACGGTAAATCCTGTCAAGCCAGAATTAGTCTGACGCAGGTGCACGCATGCAACTTTGTTTGTTGCACGAGAAGTTAAGGCGGAAGTCAGTGACAGCGCTCGGGAGATTTTTCAGCCATCCAAGAGGACAAAATCTGAGATGTGGTCATATTTTGGCTATTACAAGAGTCCTGAGGGCAATTTAATCAAGGATTGGCACCCTGTCTGCAGAGAAATGTCGCTGCAAAAGGGGGAAACACGTCAAATCTGTCAACTTCGTGATAACCAGCCACTGTTATACAGCGAATGCATTAACTTTAACTTCAATACCAAAACTAACTTGGGCAAACAATTGGACAATCAATATTGAATCGAGATGAAATATTTAATTATCTCACTTGTAATTAACGCAAAGTGCCCGGATGATAAGTTTAACAGCAATTAGATTTGCGCCAAGACGAATGAACATGTTCAAAATATTAAGGGTGACATTTAAGGGATAATGTATTGTATTAATTCATAGGAAACTTATTCCACATATTTTTATTTTTACCACAGATATAATTTCAGGGACATAAAATATTGCATGTGATTAGAGTCCGCAGATCCTTAGTCTTTTAAACAGCCTTAATATTGTTTTCCAGAATTTACGGTCTAAAACTGTCTTTAAGTCTTAATTCTCATTTTCTAAGGTCTTAAACACTTGCGTCAGTCATGCTATTTTTGTTCCATTGTATTTTGTCGAAAGAAGCCATAAACGTTTTCTCTGTGCAACATTTTAGTTAGCAACAGCCAGATACAGTAATAGCAGTTGATTGCGGGAGCTTCATGAGTTCACAGCAACACACCTACTTTGTTCGTTAGTTAGCTTAATTAGTTTGAGTGTTGTATATATTTATTATACTTAGCTAATAAAGAGAATTATTTTATTTGTGTCCTTACATTTTTGTTTACTAAAACGTATTACTTGTGATCAGTACCTATTAGATTGCGCATTTTTTTGCCTACCGCAACGATAACAACCCACTCTCATTGAGCAGTTAATCTCCATGTATTACTTTGGAACATTTCTTTCTACTGACTCAAGAGCCAGGCATCGTGGAGTTACTTTTATTCAGTAGTTTGTTTGAACTGCTGGTCGCGATGCTACAGCAGAGTTAAGCACAGTCTATCGTGCGCACATAAAAATGCAGCTGGCAAAATAGAACACAAGATACGTTTAGACGTGTTAATTTTTTTCATATAA
>JACXGM010008285.1:9211-29289 GCA_016801145.1 Umbra pygmaea
TATTGCCCTACACTGATACACACTGATGTGTTAACAGACATATTGCCCTACACTGATACTCACTGATATGTTAACAGACATTTTGCCCTACACTGATACACACTGATATGTTAACAGACAAATTGCCCTACACTGATAAACACTGATGTGTTAACAGACATATTGCCCTACACTGATACACACTGATATGTTAACAGACATATTGCCCTACACTGATACACACTGATGTGTTAACAGACATATTGCCCTACACTGATACACACTGATGTGTTAACAGACATATTGCCCTACACTGATACACCCTGAAATCCAAGTCAATCACACTTCTGTGAAATCATACTGTCCACTTAGGAAGCAACACTGATTAACAATCAATTTCACATGCTGTTGTGAAAATGGAACAGACAACAGGTGGAAATTATAGGCAATTAGCAAGACACCCCCAATAAAGGAGTGGTTCTGCAGGTGGTGACCACAGACCACTTCTCAGTTCCTATGCTTCCTGGCTGATGTTTCGGTCACTTTTGAATGCTGGTGGTGCTTTCACTCTAGTGGTAGCATGAGACAGAGTCTACAACACACGCAAGTGGCTCAGGTAGTGCAGCTCATCTAGGATGGCACATCAATGTGAGCTGTGGCAAGAAGGTTTTGCTGTGTCTGTCAACGTAGTGTCCAGAGCATGGAAGCGCTACCAGGAGACAGGCCTGTACATCAGGAGATGTGAAGGAGGCCGTAGGAGGGCAACAATCCAGCAGCAGGACCGCTACCTCCGCCTTTGTGCAAGGAGGAGCAGGAGGAGCACTGCCAGAGCCCTGCAAAATGACCTCCAGCAGGCCACAAATGTGCATGTGTCCACTCAAACTGCCAGAAACAGACTCCATGAGGGTGGTATGAGAGCCCGACATCCACAGGTGGGGGTTGTGCTTACAGCCCAACACTGTGCAGGACGTTTGGCATTTTCCAGATAACATTAAGATTGGCAAATTCGCCACTGGCGCCCTGTGCTCTTCACAGATGAAAGCAGGTTTACACTGAGCACATGTGGCAGATGTGACAGAGTCTGGAGACACCATGGAGAACGTTCTGCTGCCTGCAACATCCTCCAGCATGACCGGTTTGGCGGTGGGTCAGTAATGGTGTGGGGTGGCATTTCTTTGGGGGGCCACACAGCCCTCCATGTGCTCGCCAGAGGTTGCCTGACTGCCATTAGGTACCGAGATGAGATCCTCAGACCCCTTGTAAGACCATATGCTAGACCTCATGTGGCTGGAGTGTGTCAGCAGTTCCTGCAAGAGGAAGGCATTGATGCTATGGACTGGCCCAACCGTTCCCCAGACCTGAATCCGATTGAGCACATCTGGGACATCATGTCTCGCTCCATCCACCAACGCCACGTTGCACCACAGACTGTCCAGGAGCTGGCGGATGCTTTAGTCCAGGTCTGGGAGGACATCCCTAAGGAGGCCAACTGCCACCTCATCAGGAGCATGCCCAGATTCCAAATAATCAATGGAAATCAAATTTATCAACCAATGGAGGTCTGGATATGGAGTCGCACTCAAAATCAAAGTGGAAAACCACACTACAGGCTGATCCAAATTTGATGTAATGTCCTTAAAACTATAAAGGACCAAGTCTGCCAAAATAAGAAATAAATTAATAAATTAATATATGCGTCAATAAAAATATTTATACATAAAAATGTACATAAAATATACAAATATAAAATTATACATTTATTAATCAATATTATTTCCCTATTTATTTATTTCTGTGATAATGTATTTCTGTATTTATTTTTTTAATTTTTTTTCCATATTCTTTTATTTCTGTTTTTATTTATTTCTGTATATATTTATTTCCGTATTTCTACATCCTTAAGCTAATGAGAGGGCGGGACTTAATTGTTCAGCCATAGCAAGCAAGCCAACAGCGGGAGATAGAAACCATATACACTCACCTAAAGGATTATTAGGATCACCCGTTCAATTTCTCCTTAATGCAATGATCTACTCAACCAATCACATGGCAGTTGCTTCAATGCATTTAGGGGTGTGGTCCTGGTCAAGACAATCTCCTGAACTCCAAACTGAATGTCAGAATGGAAATGAAAGGTGATTTAAGCAATTTTGAGCATGGCATGATTGTTGGTGCCAGACGGGCCGGTCTGAGTATTTCACAATCTGCTCAGTTACTGGGATTTTCACGCACAACCATTTCTAGGGTTTACAAAGAATGGTGTGAAAAGGGAAAAACATCCAGTATGCGGCAGTCCTGTGGGCAAAAATACCTTGTTGATGCTAGGGGTCAGAGGAGAATGGGCCGACTGCTTCAAGCTGATAGAAGGGCAACTTTGACTGAAATAACCACTTGTTACAACCGAGGTATGCAGCAAAGCATTTGTGAAGTCACAACACGCACAACCTTGAGGCGGATGGGCTACAACAGCAGAAGACCCCACCGGGTACCACTCATCTCCACTACAAATAGGAAAAAGACGCTACTGTTCTGTTGGACAGTTAAAGACTGGAAAAATGTTGCCTGGTCTGATGAGCCTCGATTTCTGTTGAGACATTCAGATGGTAGAGTCAGAATTTGGCGTAAACAGAATGAGAACATGGATCCATCATGCCTTTTTACCACTGTGCAGGCTGGTGGTGGTGGTGTAATGGTTTGGGGGATGTTTTCTTGGCACACTTTAGGCACCTTAGTGCCAATTGGGCATCGTTTAAATGCCATGGCCTACCTGAGCATTGTTTCTGACCATGTCCATCCCTTTATGGCCACCATGTACCCATCCTCTGACGGCTACTTCCAGCAGGATAATGCACCATGTCACAAAGCTCGAATCATTTAAAATTGGTTTCTTGAAAATGAGAATGAGTTCACTGTAGTAAAATGGCCACCACAGTCACCAGATCTCAACCCAATAGAGCATCTTTGGGATGTGGTGGAATGGGAGCTTCGTGCCCTGGATGTGCATCCCACAAATCTCCATCAACTGCTAGATGCTATCCTATCAATATGGGCCAAAATTTCTAAAGAATGCTTTCCGCACCTTGTTGAATCAATGCCATGTAGAATTAAGGCAGTTCTAAAGGTGAAAGGGGGTCAAACACAGTATTAGTATGGTGTTCCTAATAATCCTTTAGGTGAGTGTATACAGTCTGTGATAGAAACAGATTGTGAACGTAAAAAACGCAGCTGGGGAGGAACCAAGGGTACAACACGGGGTTGGTTTGTAGGATAAATGATTATTTCACCAACCCCAAAAAGAGATGCAATGTCTCAAACAGAAAAT
This sequence comes from Umbra pygmaea, assembly GCA_016801145.1. Taxonomy (NCBI): domain Eukaryota; kingdom Metazoa; phylum Chordata; class Actinopteri; order Esociformes; family Umbridae; genus Umbra; species Umbra pygmaea. The sequence continues at coordinate 12,513 of JACXGM010008285.1, forward strand.
CCAACTAACTGTGCCGATTAGTTGCGTTTTTTGTGGCTTCGGTGTCACCTGGTGTACTCCGTTAACTACCGTAGCTGCTCTCTCGCTCCGGCGAAATTTTCTGTGTGTGTGTGGGTGACTTGGTACGGAGCCCCTAAGGGGACATGAGCAAAAAAAATCTAAAGTTTAGTTTCATGTGCTCACGCGAAACTTTCATGTGCTCACGCGAAACCTTCATTTGCAGAATTTTTTTAAAAGTTTAGATTCATGTGCTCTCGTGAAACTTTCATGTGCTCACGCAAAACTTTCATGTGCTCACGCAAAACTTTCATGTGCTCACGCAAAACTTTCATGTGCTCACGCAAAACCTTCATGTGCTGAATTTTTTTTAAAGTTTAGATTCATGTGCTCTCGTGAAACTTTCATGTGCTCACGCGAAACTTTCATGTGCTCACGCGAAACTTTCATGTGCTCACGCGAAACTTTCATGTGCTCACGCAAAACTTTCATGTGCTCACACAAAACTTTCATGTGCTCATACAAAACATTCATGTGCTCACGCGAAACTTTCATGTGCTCACGCAAAACCTTCATGTGCTGAATTTTTGTTTAAAGTTTAGTTTCATGTGCTCACGCAAAACGGTCATGTGCGCACATGAAAGTTTTGCGTGCGCACATGAAAGTTTTGCGTGCGCACATGAAAGTTTCACGTGCGCACCTGAAACTTTCGCATGCGCACATGGAAGTATTTTGTGTGAGCACGTAAAACTTTTCTGTGAGCACATGAAAGCCGTATATTGATGTAGCCTGGGCCATACAGGAGACAGTGACAACTAGAGAAATGACTACAGTGCAGGAGTTAGTTGCACTATATTTTTAACTAGGTCTTAATTATAAGGACATTGCTGCTTTTCTTGCAAGTTGTCACCATTTTATTGTTTCAATACGACATTTAAAACAGATTTTAACAGCCTGATCTCTTAGAAATCTGTGAAACTGCCACGGAGTATGAACCTCAGAATCCGTGACAGTTCCACGGAGTGGCAGAAAATTCTGTGAAATGAACACGGATCAAAATCCGTGGCAGTTTCACGTAAAAGTCCGCGATTGGCGCACAGTGAGACCTTGCTGTTAACTCGATGTAAGCCTTTCCCAAACCCGTAACCTAACCTTATCCACTCAGAAAACTTGCTGTTAATTCGATGTAAGCCTTTCCCAAACCCCTAACCTAACCTTAACCACTTCGAAACCTTGCTGTTAACTCGATGTAACTTGTATTATGTCGTAATTTATTGTTTGTAACCATGGTTATAGTGAGTAAAAAAAAGAAAAAAGCACATTTGCAACACGTCTGCATCGCGTTGGTATAGAAAACAGAATATATGCAAAGTGTCCGCATGGATTCGAACTCGCAACCTTTGGTATGTGAGTCGCATGTTTATACACCCATCCACCATCCCCAACATACCAACCTGCAAAATCTACGCTATTCACACTCATGCTTCGATTCTGTGAAACTGCCACGGATTTAGAAGTTAAGGATCCGTGATTATTCCACGGAATATTCAGCCATTCCGTGAACCTGCCACAGAATTTGAAGTTAAGTATCCGTGGTAGTATCACGGATTTCTGAGAGATCACGTTGGATTTTAAAGTCTTGTGAGCTTGCAAAAGTAGGCTATTGCTAAGTCTAAATGTAACAGTAGCTAGATGAAGTATTGCCAATAGGCTAAAGTTAACATTGAAAAAAAGCTGTAATGAATGTAAAGCAAGATAATCATACCTTATCATCTTTCATTTTAATTATCATATTGTCTGGTATATTTCGACTTTTAAGAAACGTTTCCAATTCATCTTTTGCCGGCATCCTTTCTAACCGGAGTTGTCGCTTTGTCTGCTTACATGAAAACAAATCTAAAGTTTAGTTTCATGTGCTCACACGAAAATTTCATGTGCTCATGTGAAAATGTTTTGTGTGCGCATGCGAAAGTTTCATGTGCGCACGCGAAAGTTTCAAGTGCGCACGCGAAAGTTTCATGTGCGCACATGAACGTTTTGCGTGCGCACATGAAAATAAACTTTTTTTAAAAATTCTGCACATGAAGGTTTCGCGTGAGCACATGAAACTTTCACGTGAGCACATGAAAGTTTCGCGGGAGCACATGAAACAAAACTTTAAAAAAAAATTCAGCACATGAAGGTTTCACGTGAGCACATGAAAGTTTCGCGTGAGCACATGAAACTAAACTTCAAAAAAAATTCTGCAAATGAAGGTTTCGCGTGAGCACATGAAAGTTTTGTGTGAGCACATGAAAGTTTTGTGTGAGCACATGAAAGTTTCGCGTGAGCACATGAAAGTTTCACGTGAGCACATGAAACTAAACTTTTGATTTTTTTTGCTCATGTCCTCTTAGGGGCTCCGTAACTTGGTGTGTTTGTGTGCGTGTGTTTTTACGACAACGAAACATTGCACTGGCGGTTTTATTATTTGATTAAATGGATAGGCTACAACCTCCAGACAGGTTGCTCACGTCACATCTACGTTGTCAAGCTCAGCTTGAGACTGCGCAGTATGCTCGGCTACCACCAGAAAAGTGCTTCTAATTGACTTCACTTGGATTACGTCGAAATGTATGGCGTCGCTTTGTACATTTTATAGACCATGGCTGCTCGCCACGCAATATACGACACATTTCATCATAGCAGAAACTTAAATAGACAGAACATAGTTCCTGCCCAATTTCGGTTCGTGGAACGATATGGCTACAGACTGTAATCCGATTAGTTGGGGTCAAGAGTATCTGGGCCAAAGTTCAAAGCATATTCTTTATTGAAGAGGTACGCATCGCTTTGCTGGGCGCAGCGGTTTAGCACAGCGCAGCTACATCACACATTGAAAAGAATGGGTTTCTCGGGCGCAATGTCGATGTGTGACTAAATGACCTCTGACAGGTAATGTGGTACTCAACATCGGAGACCACAAACTCAGTCTAAGTGGTTTGGTAGCTGAGCAGTAGCAGTCCTGGAGTTGGCTAATTCTGAGAATTTCTAGAATAGCACTCATTGAAATCAAGTAGTAGAATATATTTCCTTCCAAACTATAATGTAGAAAAAAACATCCCAAGCAACAGTTTATTTTTCAGCCAGGTCATATAGCCTCACATGTTTGTTGACGTTTATAGGAGTTACATATACTGTATATTATTACAATGCAAAACTATGTGAGTCAAATGATTCTGTGGCGAATATGAACGAATTCTGACAGGTGAACCTCTGGCTGCCCCCTTGTAGGTTTCGGGGGGAGAGACCCCTCTGCCTCTAGTGCATCAGAGCAAAAGCGTAACTCCGTCGTTCAACGTCGTCTGTGTAAATAAACAAGGCAGAAACAGAGGGGAGTTTGTTACGGTACTTATGCCTTTCCACTCACCGTTTGTTTGTTCAAATTTGTTTCTACCAGAATGCCTGGTTAGTGACCTAATGCCTTCTAAACTGAGAACATGTGCGGCACGGAGGAGCACTTCAGAGGAAAAAAAATAAATCCATATTTTTCCAATATTGTGGAATGATGGCCCTGTGTGCAGACTGGGCTACGTTCTAAGTTTCACACTATTTCTTTTGGGGCCCCCTAATCAAAAGTAGCGCAACACAAAGGGAACAGGGTGCAATTTAGCGCGACTATGAACACTTGTAAAGTGAGTTCAGTGTTTGACACTGTTCTTTTGAACTCAGTAAATCAACAGTTTAGTGGAAAAGCTGAGGATGGAAAAACATATTACTGGTAATCTAAACAAATGTCATTTAAAAAATCTGGGTCACAGGAAATGTGGGGTTGTGGTTTCCAGCTCACCCAGGGCCTTGATGAGCTTAACTAGACGGACAAACACGTCACCAAATGGAATCAAGTGTGACTGACTTTATTTCCCAAATGGCACCCTATTACCATATTGGAATCTGGTTAGATTAGTGCACTAGAGAGTAGGTTGCCATTGGTGATAATAGATTGATGATTACCCTCCAAACCCCAAAACGGACTCTCATAACCTGGCAACACATCTAACCTGAATCACCTGGAGAACGTTCCTGTATAACAGCAGACAAGCATGTTTCAGTTTAAGGCAGAAGATGTTAATCAACTAGATATGTCTGATTTGAAAGTAAACTACTTTAAGTTATGATGACAAAAAAATGCAATAATAAAGATAAAGGTAAAATGGTTAAAATGTACTTTATTTTTTGTTCCAACAGATTGCATTACTGAAATCCTCAGGCTTTGAAATAAACACAAAAACGGCAAAAACTGTGTAAAAAACAGCGTGAGCCTGTTCAGCAGGACAATGTTCTGCAACGTTCAGAAGAAAACATACTGCAGAATAAACCACACCCGATTGACAGGTAGGACAGGAATCATGATATCTCATGGCATATTGATCTAGAACAATCAACAGCGAACGTGTCCCAGTACTTGGTATTTGCTGCCCACACCTGAGGTGAAACACAGCTGACTACCAAACTAATCAGTCCCTGGTATTACAGCACCTCTTCAGCCGTGTTATTGATGGTCATCAAACATTGTGTTGGCCACTCCCGGATTTCTGTTGACCCCGCCCGGATTTCTGTAGACCCCGCCCAGGCGCGTGGTGGCCCCGCCCAGGCGTGTGGTGGCCCCGCCCAGGCGTGTGGTGGCCCCGCCCAGGCGCGTGGTGGCCCCGCCCAGCAGCGTGGTGGCCCCGCCCAGGTGATCCCTTTGACTGGCCTTCTGCCGGCTCCCACAGGGCATTTCTAAGGAATCGAGATGCTGCATCTTTGTCCAGACGGGCTGCTTTCTTCCGTTCAGTGATCTCCTTGATGCGATTCATATATGTCCTGATCCTCTCCTACATCCAAGAAACAAAGGGACTTAAAAACAACGTAACAATAAACATCAAATCACAGAAACCCATATGGAAATGTTGATTAAATGTAAACACGCAGTCTGTGATTTTTGGACACTGGTTTGTCCCCAAAAATTATGTGCTAGGCCATAAACTCACCAGCCAATTTATCAAGTATACCTGTTTAACTCCTAATTAACACAAATAGCTAATCAGCCAATCAGCCAATCATGTGGCAGCATGTCAACTCATTTAGGCATGTAGACATGGTTAAGACGATCTGCTGAAATTCAAACCAAGCATCTGAATGGGGATGAAATGTGGTTTAGTGACATTAAACATGGCATGGTTGTTGGTGCCAGATGAGCTGGCATTTCAAGAAGTGGTGATCGACTGGGATTTTCCTGCACAACCATCTCTAGGGTTTACAGAGAATGGTCTAATAAAAATAAAATATCCAGTGAGTGGCCATTCTCTGGGTGAAAATGCCTTGTTGATGGCAGAGGTCAGATATGAATGGCCAGACTGGTTCCAGAGCTGAGGCAACAGTAACTTATAACCACTCGTTACAACCAAGGTTTGCAGAAAAGCATCTCTGAATGAACAACACATCGAACCTTGAAGTAGATGGACTACAGAAGCAGCAGACCACACCAGGAGACAATCCTGTCAGCTAAGAACAGGAAATTGGACCCTACAATTAGCACAGGCCCACCAAAGTTTGACAACAGAAGATTGGCAATACATTGCCTGGTCTGATGAGTCTGGATTTCAGCTGCACCATTCAGATGGTATGGTCAGAACTTGGCAAAAGAGTCCCTTTTGCTGTGTATCAACAGTTCAGGCTGGTGGTGGTGGTGTAATGGTGTGGGGGATATTTTTGTGGCACACTATGGGACCCTTAGTACCAATTGCGCATTGTTTAAATGCCACAGCCTACCTGAGTATTGTTGCTGACCATGTCTATCCCTTTATGACCACAGTGTACCAACATTCTAAGCCAGATAACACACCATATCACAAAGCTCACATCATCTCAAATGGGTTTCTTCAACATGACAATGAGCTAAATGTACTCAAACAACCTCCAAAGTCACCAGACATCAATCCAATCGAGCACCTTTGGGATCTGAAGGAACAGAAGATTTGCATCATGGATGTCATGGATGTGCAGTCGACAAATCTGCAACAACTTTGTGATGCAATAATGTCAATATGGACCAAAATCTCTGAGGAATGTTTCCAGCACCTTGCTGAATATACAGTGAGCAACATAAGTCATTGGACAGTAACCATTTTTGGTGATTTTATTTTGGTTCTGTACTCTACCACTTTGACTTTGAAATGACAATGAGGTTGAAGTGCAGAGACTGTCAGCATTCATTTGAGGGTACATTCATACACATCAGATGAACTGTTTGGAAATCATAGAACATTTCAACACAGTCCCTCCCATTTTCGAGCACCAAAAAACATCGGATTGTTCAACATTAGGGCTGGGCGAAAATTCAATATTATATATATATATATATATTTTTTTTTAACATGTGATTAAGAAGAAAAATCCTACAAATAAGGAATGCGCTTGGATCTGGACTTGTCAGTGCCAATCAATAGCGAACGTCTTTTTATTCTTGTTAATATTGTGAATATAGAGATTCTTTGGTCTGGCATTGCAACAAGCCAACATTGACAGCTCAATTGATTTATTCTACAATACAAAATCATAATTGATTGCTAATTTCATTAATCATAAATGGTGGCTCAGATGAAAAGGACATTCTATATTTAAGAGGGAGACTGGTATTGTGTATTTTGAGAGCAATATTTTTGTGTTATAAATGGTATGCTGACTAGATCATTGAACATTAATCTACAATGAGACAGAAGTAAAAAGTTAAACATCTGACATTTCAGTGAACGTTTCATTCATTTTGAACTACTCTTTTTAGTGACTCGAGAATAACATGTCATTTTATTAAGGGACTCGTTCAGTTTTATCGTTAATATGAAAGGCTAGAAACAGTATTCTCCAACATGACCACATCCAGAATTCATATGTGGTCCTCCAGCTCAGTGCTCTACACCAACGGCTGTTTTATTTTTCAAAAGATGAAATAGATTAAGCTGCAGCAGCGTACCCAAGCAAAAAATTACACTTAATATACTTAAATTAATTGATTACATACTTATGTTTAAACATAAAAGTACTAGAAGTATAATAATGGAGTACATTTCAATGTACTTATTTTCATTTCGCCGGTAGGGGGATCTGTCATGCTCTGGGCATTACTACGTCAAATTAATTAATGACTCGAAAGATTCATTCCTTTTACCGAACGACTCAAAATGACTGAGTCAGAGAAAAGTGTCAGACTTCCTATCACTAGAATATTTCATTAAGATCACGGTAAAACCTGCGCACTCGTCCCATTATAGATACAAACTCCTTAGTGAATATTCCTGTTGTGATGCGGGCCCTGTAGCATAATGTGTTGATTTGATCACGTGAAATCTACCGATATGCAAGGAATAGGTGCAACTGACCTTTTCTCACTTGCCATCAAAACGGCAGTGCACAATTGTTTGTAATGCAATGGAAATAAACTGACTGCTAGTTTCTTGTGACTTTTGTATTTCCTATTGCTTGTAGCTCAGTTTTACCTGAAACTTCTAAACAGCAATATAGCAAGATAAGGCAATCAATATTTATTTATTTTATGTATTGTTTTTATTTGTTTATACAGCAGATTATACACTTTGATGTGATAAATCAGTGCATCACAGACTTCAAGCAGTTATTGCATGCCAAGGATATGTGACCAAATATGAACAATTATTACTTTATTCTACATTATACTAAACTGTCCTATCCTCTAGTACAGAACCAAAATAACCCCAAAAGATGTCCCTGTCCAATGAATTATGGTGCTCACTGTATGCTACAAAGAATTAAGGCAGTTTGGAAGGCAGAAACAGGTGCAACACAGTATTAGCAAGGTGTACCTAATGAAGTGGGTGGTGAGTGTATATTTGTGCCCCTTACTTCAAAACCACCTGACCTAAACTTGTAATTCAATGGCTGGAGCAATGACATTGATTCTACTTAAAGTTTATGTATGTATTACGGCATAATACACATTAGGCAAAAACACAAAACTTTCTTTTGTTAATTGCAAATCAGAATTCAAGATTGAATGGTTATCACTAAGATAATTTGCTTTCAGCTCTGTTGTGAGATCTTTCATTGCTGTCCACTCATTCCCAATCCATCCAGATGTATGACTGGAACCCAGTCTGTATGCTGGGAAGTCATGTTATGACTGGGTCTGTATGCTGTCATGTTATGACTGTGTCTGTATGTTGAGAAGTCATGTTATGATTAAGTCTGTATGCTGAGAAGTCATGTTATGATTGGTTCTGTATGCTGTCATGTTATGACTGGGTCTGTATGCTGTCATGTTATGACTGGGTCTGTATGCTGTCATGTTATGACTGGGTCTGTATGCTGTCATGTTATGACTGGGTCTGTATGTGGAAAAGTCATGTTATGATTGGGTCTGTTTGCTCAGAAGTCATGTTATGACTGGGTCTGTATGCTGTCGTGTTATGACTGGGTCTGTGTCAATGTAGGCTTTTATGGGTGGAATTATTTTCAGGGTAATAATATCTTACCAGTTCTTGCTTGATTCCATGTTCTTTGGGGTTTATTCCTTGTGTGACCAAGTATGCTACAAAAAGACACACAACAAGTAGATGTATTCAGAGGGGGTTGTTGTTGGGACATGTAATGTTCAATATCATTTAGGGAAGTCCAGCGTAGCTCAGTTGGAACTGCACCATGCCTACAACACTGACCATATGATAATATGAATTAACTACTGTAGCACTCCAGATATAAGTAAATGACATAAATGGTAATGTATTAAAATAAAGTACACTTACTCCAGAAAAGAGAGTTGAGGGTATAAGCAGACATCAGATCTAGCTTGGCTTGTTCCAAAGGATCCAGCTGTCAAGAAAGAAATACATTAAAACGTTAAAACTTGTCTAGTTCTCCATGTTACACCAGCTATCTACCAGACCAAATTCCAACTAAACGTCTGAAAGAGCTACTTACTGTGCTTGGCCCTCCGAGATTAAGCATAATGAGTAACTACCTGCCCTCTCCCTGAGTAAACTACTCATGAGTTTAACTTGAAGTATATTGAATTAAAACTTAAATGTTAAAAATAATCAATGTCTACATGTCCTACGGACATGCAATATAGAATTTTGAGCTGTAATAACTTAACTATTCTGTCTTAAGTGACCTGGGAACTATTTTCTCTTTCAAACAATCAGGTAACAACAAATTTATTGCATTGCTAGAACAATAATAATGGCATATTAGCATTTCTGTGCCTGTGACAAACTCATCTAACTTTCTATGTAATGAGTAGGTTACACTGTAGGAATGACACAGATAATAACACTCAAAAATAACACTCAAAACCATGACTGAGTTATCATTTACCTTCTGAACCAGCTCATTTCTTGGCATGGATATTAGGGTCTCCACCATGTTGTGGACCACACCGACTGAAGTCTCGAAATCGTTGAGCTGCTCCTCAATCTCAGTAGGGTAGTCTTCAACCGGTATGTCCTCTGCCATGATGTCTGCTGCTTGGGGAACACGAAGAGAAGAGTTGTGGAACAGAAATGCTTCAATGAAGTACAAAAAAAGGCGAAGGTATTTATTCAATCAGGTAAACATGGAAATGTAGCATGGAAACAAGTTACAGTAGGGAAAGTGAATTAGCTAATAGCTAGGTAGCATTGACGCTAGAACAATGTCCGGCCACTAGCATGGAATCAATTATTTTGAACAGATATGGATTAACACATTCCCTTAGTTAATTTCTAGTTATTTTAATAGTTGTCTATTATTTTAGCTAAATATTGCTTTTGCTAGTGTTTACCTTCTACTCCACACGTTTTAGTCATGGGTTTCAGACGTCCGGAAACGACGGAATCAACGACCTCTTCTTCTAATTTTTTATATTAAATGATGACTACCGTATAACCATACTAGCTGGTTGGCGCCACCTACTGAGTTGGAGTCCAAATAAGTAAATACTTCACAACTATTTTAACAAGAACCAAAGAAAATGAGGTTATATTAATATAAAATAAATGTTATTAGTATTTGAATGCTAGCAAAAGTTTTTATAAAAGCAATGTAATGTTTCCATGGTTATAAACAGATCCTGTTCTTGAAAGCAGGGGCGTGTTTTCCCAACAAGCAAACCATGCATTTGCTTGGGGCACCATTATAGATTGTAAATATCCCAGTGATACTTCAAGGAAAGTTTCATGTTGTGTTGAGCTTTCTTAGCTTTCTCATGTTGTGTTGAGCTTTCTTATTGGTTTAAAAACAGCTATTTTGATGCTGTCATTCGTAGTGCCCCTATCACTCCCATTCAAAAGGTGATTTGACCAAAACCAAAAATACGGAAAATCTTAAAAGTGGCGTTTCCGTCCTAATTATGCATTTAAATGAAAGTGTGACTTGGGTACATTAACAAAAAGACCATAGTTTGCATTTTGGCGAGAATTACGCTTTAAATCTCATCTGAATCATCACATCAACATTCTATTAATCACCCAATGGTGAGTTTGGGTCTTAAATTGATGGCACATGATTAATCTTAAAAAATAAATGGTAAAGCCAAACACTCTACACTCTGATGCATATATATTTATTGCCACCAACGTTTCAACAGACACACTGTCTTCATCAGGGTATCACATGTTAAATCTCAGCATCTAGTACTGAAGAACAAGTAGCTATTCATAGCTTCTAACATTGTGTATAACACAGGAAAATATATATTTTTTTTATTACTTTTCATCTCAGAATACATTGCATAGTTGAATCAATGACCATTCAGAAATCAGACAAATTTGACTGTATTAATACACAACTTAATTATTATGTTTCAAGTTGGTGGTGCCACATTATTAATTTGTTAAGAACCAACTCTTATAATGACATAGGATTTTGGCAGATGCGAGTGCATATGGAAATGCAAACAGAGTCGTGCTACAGTTGGAGAGACCCCTAATCTGCACTCGCCCCTGCCTGAAAGTATCAAGCATGTAAGAACAACCGCAAACAAAATATTTAGCAAGTTAAAGCAGTTGCAAAGGAAGACCAACGTACACAGTTGTGATTTGAAAAAACACACAAAACTTGCAGCCTGCGTATAAACCAGGTATCAATATTATTGTTTGGACACTTGAAAACAAGATTGTGCATCCCAAGTGCTTTTATCCTGCGAACAAAATCAAATAAATAATGAAAGATTTGCTGCATATTTACTCTTGCAAGCATTGTCAACAAAGTAACATGGACCTGCTCACAAGTGATTGCAGAGCTTTTAAAAAAAAAAGTTGGAACAAATTCACACTTTTGGGATAATGTTGTCTTTTATGCTGTAAAACATTTCACTGACTATATACACTCACCTGCCACTTCATTAGGTTCACCTGTTCAACTGCTCATTAACGCAGATATCTAATCATCCAGATAGCCGGTCAGGTGGCAGCAAGTCCACTCATTTCACATGTAGACATGGTTATGACAATCTGCTGAAGTTAAAACCAAGCATCAGAATGGGAAGTAAGTTGATTTAAGTAACTCTGAACGTGGTATGGTTGTTGGTGTCGGGCTGGTTTGAATATTTCAGGCGCTGATCTAATGGGATTTTCTCCCATATCCATCTCTAGTGTTTACAGAGAATGGTCTAGGCAAAAATTCCTTGTTTATGGCAGAGGTCAGAGGGGAAAGGCCACACTGACTCATTAAAAACAAGATTTGTAGAAAAGCATTTCTGAGTGCACAACGCATCGAACCTTAAAATAGATGGACAACAGCAAAAGACCACCCCGGATCCTGTCAGCTAAGAACCCGAAACTGAGGCTACAACTTGCAGGTGCCCAATAAAATTGGACAATAGATTAGAAAAATGTTGCCTGGACTTATGAGTCTCGATTTCTGATGCGACATTCAGATGGTAGGGTCAGAATTTGGCGTTAACATGACAGCATAGATCCATCATGCCTTGTATCAATGGTGTAATGGTGTGGGGGATATTTCCTTGGCACACTTTGGGCTCTTTAGTACCAATTGAGCATTGGCGTTAATATGCCAAAGCCTAGCTGAGTGTTGTTGCAGACCATGTCCAACCCTTTACAGTATAACCACAGTGTACCCATCTTCTAATGTCTACTTCCAGCAGGATAACATGCTATGTCACAAAGCTCACATCATCTCAAAATAGTTTCTTGAACATGACAATGAGTTTACCAGAGAGTACATCTTTAATGCATTGTAAAAAAAATGCGGTTGGACAATTCATTTTTGTGGCGATGGTTCTGTGATGATTTTGGCTATTAATTGTCTGCACCTACCCCCGTTAACTTTGTCAGAGAGTCTGGTAGCTGTTCAAAGACCAGCACGTTGGTGATGACTTTAATGTGATGCCCAAGTAAAGAAAAAGTATATTTAAATGTACTTGAAATGTATTTTATTTATCCTAAATATACGTCTAATATATTATTTTGGTATGTATATTTTGAAAGTATACTTCAAATATACTTAAATACATTGAATACATACCTATGGTTAACCATAAGTATACTAGAAGTATAATACTGGAGAATAATTTAAATATACTTTTTTTTTACTTGGGGGATATCGAGGTGGTAGGCTGGTAGGCTGGTAGGCTGGTAGCCCTGCAAGGTGCATTTAGGTCACATCTGTCAGGGTTACCGAGTTACTAGTGACATGACAGTTCAGGTATGTGATAACATATACCTAGGTATATATTACTCTAATTAATATTTTGTTATGGGTTCCCAACCTGCCGCACTGACCATTGCAGACACTGTCAGCAGTATCAAGGACTTATCAGCAGATGGCAGCAATTCTCAGGTAAGATAAAATCACGACTACACACACATCTTTAGTGTACTTTGGATGAGTTTCTGTGATAAAGTCTGTGTTTGGTTATAACTCCTTCTTGCTCTAACCTAGAAACAGGAACACCAACCTACAGGGGCTGGGATCATGTCCCAGACATTTCTAGGAAAGTCGTATATTTTTCATCCATCCCTGCCTGAAGGGGATTACATTTCTAGCAGGCAAACGCCTGTCTACCACATGATTGAACGGTAAGAAAGGACTAGCGAGATTGGAAGATGTAGTCATGCTTTTTAGATGTTGCAAATCATCCATGATGTACCAAATGTGCTACAAGTTATTGTTGGGTTTGTCAAAGTCAAATTGATAACTCTCCCATGCAGATCCTTGTTTTGTAAGGTTTGCTATACTGTGGACCTGTAAAGAACTACTGTAAACTAATGTCACAGTTTCCTTATGGGTCCGGACATGTGTGCTTTGCTTTCTCCTCTCTTGGTGTATAAATAATGATTTCTACCCTGTGTGAATTGTTTTGGTTTAATTGCCACTCTTTTAGTCACCTCACATGTTTCAGTTATCCAATAGCATGTCTTTTAGTCACCTCACATGTTTCAGTTATCCAATAGCATGTCTTTTAGTCACCTCACATGTTTCAGTTATCCAATAGCATGTCTTTTAGTCACCTCACATGTTTCAGTTATCCAATAGCATGTCTTTTAGTCACCTCACATGTTTCAGTTATCCAATAGCATGTCTTTCTTATCATGGCAGCTGCATCTACTATCTCAGTTATAAATGTATTTTTGCCCTTGTTATAGTGTTTGTAGTGTCCAGGTATTGTTGATGTCAGGTCCATGTTGTTTGTGTGAGTACGGTATTCTTATTTATCCAAATGAATTTAGCCCATTGTGGCGGTTTTGATTTTGTATACAGTAAGTGTTTTAATTAATAATACACTGTTTGATTTAATTACTCCTTGAATGTTTGTCTCCACTCGTCCACCCTCATGGATCAAACTTATGACAGCTAAGCTGTTCTGGTCAGTGTCGTGTGGGTTCTGTAGTGCCAATCTGACTTGTACCGTATTTGGGACTGTGAGATATTTATCTTGTTCTAGATCCAGCTTTGACTGTTTCATTTAACTTCTATTTCTTGAAAATGTTTCTAAAGGTTGGACTTGGCTGCTGGAAGCGATGTAAGATAATAACTTTCTCCTGTTTTGTGAAAGTACTGAGAGAAGTCTGAAACCATTGTTTACATCAGGCAGAACAGCCATTACAGTCTGAAAGATTAGAAGGTATGGAGATACTTCTGCGTAATAATAATAATTAAACACTGGATTTGACTTTGTCTGATTAATTGAAGCGCTAACGAGTTAAACAACCGTTAGTTGTTAGTTGGCCTTAGTAATAATCTTTTTATGGAGAAAGTAACAGAAGGGGTCCCATATTTAGCATAAAACTACAGTATGCTTACCTTTGCTTGGTGGATATAGGTCGGGGTAACCGGACAGTTGGGATGCATTGGCACTATCTTTCACAGCCGTAAAACCCACAACCCTAAATCTGATGAAGTCATTTACACAGTGTATTTCTTTAAAAGAAAAAACAATACATCAGGTATCATTGAAAAAGCATATAATATAATATCATATATATATATATATATATATATATATATATATATATATATATATATATATATATATATACACTCACATAAAGGATTATTAGGAACACCCTACTAATACCGTGTTTGACCCCCTTTCGACTTTAGAGCTGCCTAAATTCTACGTGACATTGATTCAACAAGGTGCTGAAAGCATTCTTTAGAAATGTTGGCCCATATTGATAGGATAGCATCTTGCAGTTCATGGAGATTTGTGGGATGCACATCCAGGGCACGAAGCTCCCGTTCCACCACATCCCAAAGATGCTCTATTGGGTTGAGATCTGGTGACTGTGGGGGCCATTTTAGTACAGTGAACTCATTGTCATGTTCATGAAACCAATGTGAAATGATTCAAGCTTTGTGACATGGTCCATTATCCTGCTGGAAGTAGCCATCAGAGAATGGGTACATGGTGGCCATAAAGGGATGGACATGGTCAGAAACAATGCTCAGGTAGGCTGTGGCATTTAAACGATGCCCAATTGTCACTAAGGGGCCTAAAGTGTGCCAAGAAAACATTCCCCACACCATTAAACCACCACCACCAGCCTGCACAGTGGTAACAAGGCATGATGGATCCATGATCTCATTCTGTTTACGCCAAATTCTGACTCTACCATCTGAATGTCTCAACCGAAATCGAGTCTCATCAGACCAGGCAACATTTTTCCAGTCTTCAACTGTCCAATTTTGGTGAGCTCTTGCAAATTGTAGCCTCTTTTTCCTATTTGTAGTGGAGATGAGTGGTACCCGGTGGGGTCTTCTGCTGTTGTAGCCCATCCGCCTCAAGGTTGTGCGTGTTGTGGCTTCACAAATGCTTTGCTGCATACCTAAGTTGTAACAAGTGGTTATTTCACAGTCAAAGTAGTAACTCGCCCACAGGACTGCCGCATACTGGATGTTTTTCCCTTTTCACACCATTCTTTGTACACCCTAGAAATGGTTGTGCGTGAAAATCCCAGTAACTGAGCAGATTGTGAAATACTCAGACCGGCCCATCTGGCACCAACAACCATGCCACGCTCAAAATTGCTTAAATCACCTTTCTTTCCCATTCTGACATTCAGTTCAGAAGATTGTCTTGACCAGGACCACACCCCTAAATGCATTGACGCAACTGCCATGCGATTGTTTGAGTACATAATTGCATTAATGAGAAATTGAACGGGTGTTCCTAATAATCCTTTAGGTGAGTGTATATATATATGTGTTATATATCACTGATAATTGAATTGATTAAAAAAGCCATAGTCTACACCACATTGTTAATACATTCTTAACAAAATAATAAATTGACAAAAAAAACTACAATTTTCAAAGCCATCTACTCATACGAGCAGACGGCTCAGTAGTTTGGAGGTCAGACTTGTAGTCAGAAGGTTGCTGGTTTGATTCCTGACTGAGCCAAATGTTGTTGTGTCCTTCTGCAAGACATGTTACCCTAATTGCTCCCCGGTTGTTTCTGTACATATGAAATTGTTCTTAAGCAAATTAACTGGTAAAAAGAAATGTAAAAACAAATAAATACCACAATTTCATTATATTATAAATTATATTGAACTTAACTTTCCAATCTAAGTTTCCTCAACTTGTAATCAGTCAGGTAAATATTGCAGCTGTTATGTGGTGATCAATGGAGAGCGTGGCAGGAAGAATGGTTACCTGCTTGTTCATAGAAAACAAGGTTGTCAGCAGAAAGAGGGAGGTTTGTTTGCTTTGGTAATGGTGTGTTTGGTTTATCAATGAGGACATTAGAGAAACTTTCTGACTGTTGAACCAGCTGTTATGTGGCATTTGAACAGCGTGAGATGGACCTATGAACGTTTTTGATCTCTCACTCATTGATCTTAGAAATGGCAGACTGGCTGGCTTAACAGGACCTGAACGGCTTTCAAAGTAACAGCGCAGTTACATGCATTATGGGAAAATGGAGCATAACCAGGTTTTTACTTCAGGCCATGTACTGTATTGTAGGCTTAAGCTTCCCAACTGTGTCTTGCCACTATAAGGGCTGAGAGGAGCACTGTCAATCAGTCTGTTAATATATAAAGATTCATGTGATTGGTCATTAATCTATACAGATTCATGTGATTGGTTGGCATTCCTCCATCTCCACCTCTGGATGGAAGATTACTTCAGAAGTTCCCAGGCAGTAAATCAAGTTGGTTGTGCATAACAGAAAACAATATTACGAACAAACATGTCGGTTTTTGTTTTTTATAATGCTTTGCAGGTACAGCGAATGAGAAGGTGCCTAGCAGGTACAGCGAATGAGAAGGTGCTTTGCAGG
>JACXGM010008286.1:0-29189 GCA_016801145.1 Umbra pygmaea
CCTTTTTTTACTGAAATGTACAGCTGTGTGTCATCAGCATAGCTGTGAAAGTTGACATTGTGTTTCCGGATTACATCACCAAGAGGCAACATGTATAGCGAAAACAGTAGCGGTCCCAAAACCGAACCTTGTGGAACACCAAAGCATACCTTTGATTGTTTGGAGGACAGACCATCCACAGATACAAACTGATATCTTTTCGATAGATAGGATCGGAACCATGCCAAAACATGTCCACGTAGCCCGATATAGGTTTCCAATCTGTCTAGAAGAATGTTGTGGTCAATGGTATCGAAGGCAGCACACAGATCCAGAAGCACAAGAACAGAGGCACAGCTCTGGTCCTGCCTGGTGTGTTCCTTGTTATTCACGATGCTCTCTGTGCTTTCAACGGACCTCTGATACTATCACAGAGCAGGTGCATTTATACGGAGACTTGATTACACACAGGTGGATTCTATTCATTATCATTAGTCATTTAGGTCAACATTGGATAATTCAGAGATCCTCACTGAACTTCTGGAGAGAGTTTGCTGCACTGAAAGTAAAGGGGCTGAATAATTTTGCTCGCCCAATTTGTCAGTTTTTTTGTTTTGTTAAAAAAGTTTGAAATATCCAATAAATTTAGTTCCACTACATGATTGTGTCCCACGTGTTGTTGCTTCTTCACAAAAAATTACAGTTTTATATCTTTGTTTGAAGCCTGAAATGTGGCAAAAGGTTGAAATGTTCAAGGGGGCCGAATACTTTCGCAAGGCACTGTATATGCAGTGTTTCTCTATGATGTATTAATTTGCTCCCTGTGTTATTATTCTTACCCATGACCTTTTAAACTTCTAGTAAAATGTGACATATTTTGTGTTCTTTATTTCCAGGTAAGAACCACCCGTTTGGCACAGAGTTTGACGACGCCTATGTAAGTGTGCCGTCCTCTAATCGTGGGTGTTGCCTAAGATCAAGTTCTTGTAGCAGTACAGAATTAATGCCATTTATAAGCCAGAAATTGATAAATAGCATTCGCTATTAGGCTACATTAAACATTGTCTGCATCCTGATAAACACATCCAGAAACATTAAGTTGTAGAGAACGATTGTTGTACCTGATAGGTTCCCCAGGGTGTCCGTTTAGCCTGCAGTCAGAGCATTGGCCAGGATCAATTTCCTGAGTCGACAGGTTGACAAATCCGTTGCCTGCTTCAAGCAACATTATTAACCCTCATTGGTCCCCGGTTGCTAAGTTTGGCGACCTAAAACATCTCTCTAATTCGATGGGGTGGCAGGGTTTAATGCAACGGTATATTTTCGGTTGACCATGTGACTCAATTTACAACTATGTCACTCAATTTGCAACTATGTATATATTTGATATATTCCGACCATTTCTAGTTGAAATCTGTATATTTTTCAGGCCTTGTTAAACATAGAGAGAGTGAGGATGATTGAGGGTTTGGCTGAAGGAGTAGTGGGTCAGGTTAGAAAGTACATCATACTGTCAGAAATACAAATAAACATTACACGAAAGTGTATTTAGGTTAGAAAGTAAAGCATACTGTCAGAAATACAAATAAACATTACACTAAAGTGTATTTAGGTTAGAAAGTACAGCATACTGTCAGAAATACAGATAAACATTACACTAAAGTGTATTTAGGTTAGAAAGTACAGCATACTGTCAGAAATACAAATAAACATTACACTAAAGTGTATTTGAAAACGTATGTGTTGTCTTTATTTCAGAACAAGACGGAGAAGGACACCGTTCTGAAACTTCTGCTCAACCTCCATGACCATCTGGCTAATATCGCTGGTAGGATAAGGAACCGCTCGCTCCCTTCCTCTGACTACGTAGTACTGTATGTAGTGGAGACCAACGTGGTCATACGGTGGATAATGTGTCTCTCTGTTCAGGCCAACATGACTGTTCTGACCCGGAGCTGCAGTCTAACCGCAGCTTGTCCCTGGAGGAGGCTTCTGATTACTTGGGGCAGCAGAATGAAGAATACCCTGGACTGGTACTAGCCTCTCTGGAGTGGGTCATAAAGGCAAGACCCGATGATGTTGGAATAAGGTAATATGAAAGTTTGTAAAGTTATATTTGATTAATTCGTTTTGCTGAAGCTATTGTACTGGGTGATGTTCAGTTATTGCATATATTTTTAAGAGAGGTGGAAGAACCACACAATTTAGTAGTGTGTACATTTAGTCAGTGAATTAGTAATTGGCAGAAGATGCAAGTTTTTTCTTAAAAAATGCGATGGAATATGTGGGATATTTATGCATTTTTTTGCAATGAAATTGCGGGAACTTGCAAAAATTGCAGGAAGTTTCAAAAAGTTCATAACGTTCCCATGGCAACAGGGGAAAATGGCTGCTCTTGTGTGAAATAAATGCAACATTTTTCAACTTTCTGCTAAGATGTATGTGATTTTTGCAACGAAAATGCGGGGATTATGAAATCGTGCAAGCCCCGCATATTATGCGCGGAAATTGACAATTTATGCAGCGAAAGTGCAGCGTATTTGAAAAAATGCTGCCCCCGCATAAATATGCAGACTTGGCTGATTGAAAACAGAGCTTAAGTTAACGGCCTGTTTTGAAGCCTGACTGGTTGGCCTCAATGAGATAATTCTGAGATAACAGGAGTTGTTTTTAGACTGTACGCTCATGTGTCTTCGAAAGAAACTACAGGACGGACCCGTAGAGTCACGTCAGACCATCGTGGCCGATCACCAGACCGTAGAATGATGTCACACCTTCCATGGCGTACCATTGACATGATTCTACGGTCTGGTGAGACACCTTCATGGCCTACTATTCACCAGACCAAAACAAATCTAAAGCCTTTTTGACCTTCTTCTTGTAGATCGGTGCAATGTTTCACTACACACAGTTCAAGAGTTGTGTGACAGCGTTCCGTAAAGAGTTAACGTTGTTCTAAAGGCAAAGTGTGGTAAGATTGGAGAGCTTGGCAACATGTGTTTGGAGGAAGCATGTGATCAATCTTTCACCATCGCACACCTGAGGTGTTTCTTGGCCTAAAGGGAAATTGAACATGAAAAATTGGGTGGGGAAAATGTATTCGCTTCCTGCTTCTGCTTACTTTTCCTGGTTCTCTTCCTGTTTCTCTCTGCACCTCCTCCTCCTCTCCCTCCCTCTTCCTGGTCTTCACCTCTAGTCTGATTGGAAATAACCCAGAGGAGGATGTCGAGGATGTGAACGAGGTTATTCGTCTGGAGTCCACCCACCCCAAGATGTCTTTCTCCTGCCGCTTTAGACGGGCCTTCTTCACCGTCATACATAGAGTTCTGCTCGTTCTGTCAGGTAAAAGTCATCTGTAGAATGCTTCCTTTATAATTTCTAAACCTTTTGAGACTAATAAATATAGCCATGACATTGTCTTCAGATTGGTCTAATCTGGAGAGTGATCTGCTAACTTCCTGTCCCTCTCTCCAGTAATTGGTCTAGTCTGGGGAGGGATCTACTACATGAAGTACCGCTGGAGGCGGGAAGAGGAGGAGACGAGGCAGATGTATGACATGGTAGAGAAAATCATTGACGTCCTGCGGAGCCACACGGAGGCATGCCAACAGAACAAAGACCTGCAACCCTACCTTCCCATTCCTCATGTCCGAGACTCCCTGGTCCAGCCACAGGACCGGTCAGTTGCTGGCCCACGTAGAGCTGGCCCACGTAGAGCTGGCCCATGTGGACAACATCAACGTGTCCCATAGTTATTTATATCAATCTTAAGAACACTGCTGTATATTTGAATGTAATTGTCAACTCACCCATATTAGCACATTTCTCTACACATTATTTATCATAATAAACAACTTACAATGTTGTTGATAAGATGTTGGTTCAGTCACATCTTCAGATTGTAATTGTCGTCTGATCCAAAACAACTGTCAACAAAACGGGTTGTAATTCCCTACATGCTGTGACTAAAGGCTTCTGTGTTGGATAAGCAGTGTCAAAAGAATAGGCCGGCTCGGCGACATATGGTTGGATGAAACATGTGGGCGCCTCTCACCATCCCCCATCTGTTGAGGGGGGGTTGCGGAGCTGCTGACGTAGCGGGGTTAGTGGTGACGTAGCGGGGTTAGTGGTGACGTAGCAGGGTTAGTGGTGACGTAGCAGGCATAGTGGGGAAAAATTGGACAAGAACAATTGGGAGGGAAAACGATACATAAAAAACAAGACAGGTTGTTTGAACTCTCAGCAGTAACAGTAATGAGAGGACAAGTTACTTCCCAGCACTCCCTGTCAGGTTATACAGCCGTCCAATAACGGACACGGCTGCTTGCGGTAACTGATGTGTCCCTTGAGGAACAATGTCTGACCTGGTAACGGTTTTCCTTTAAAGCGAGTTACCTTAATAAACCTCTTGTTTTGTTATTCTGCCTTGAAGTAAGAAGCTAAAGAAGGTTTGGGACAGGGCTGTGACATTTCTCTCAGCCAATGACAGCCGGATCAGGACGGAGCTGCAGCGGATTGGTGGGTCTGACTTCCTAGTGTGGAGATGGATCCAGACCTCACTTCTCCCGCCCAAAGTCTGGCAGGGCAAAGGTACCCCATCTGTCGCTGTTACCCGGTCTGTCTGTCGCTGTTACCCGGTCTGTCTGTCGCTGTTACCCAGTCTGTCTGTCGCTGTTACCCAGTCTGTCTGTCGCTGTTACCCAGTCTGACTTTACACATAGCTGAAGAGACATGTCCAAACATCATTGATGTCCATGGAATTGGCATTCATTATGTGCACTACGAGGGGTGAATTGGCAGGAAAAATGCACCTGCACTGTATTAACACACATTAATTAATTGTTGTGAACAAATATAGATGTCAGATATCGCTGTAAGAATGCAGTCGGTAGGTGTGGAATCCGGTGGAGGATTTTAATTGATGTTTCAAACAACGGATGGAATGCAGCGTGAATGACGATTACATAAACTCTCAATGATGAATGTCGATGTATGTCAGCCATCATCGTAGGCAAATGTGACAATGTAAAAAACAACATTTTGTTAAAATGTAACTTTACTCGCGTTGCTGTATCTGGTGGCGCAAGAACGTGCAGCACAGTGAGCTAAAAGGACAAACAGCCTCATCTGGAGTTTCCCTATTTGCTATAAGCCTTAATTTTCATCAAAATACTTTGTAGGCTAGTGAAATAATGCAAGAGAACAATGAAAATGAGTTTAGACTGTGTGTGCCAAGCAGCACGAAATCTGCCATATCTTATTTAATGCCTTTGATAAATAAAAATATATTTTTGTGCTGTAGGGTTCCATTTCAGGAAGTATTTTAGCCTATGCTATATTAAGGAAAGAAGAGGCCAGAATAATACCTAGATTTACTAAATAACCTATAAGGCTATTGCAGTATTTTATGGTAAGCTTAATAATTATTTTATACACTTCAAGAGTGTCAGGTTTAGTCAAAAACAACTTAAATTGCAAGAGTTATAAAAACGAAATGTATAGTACAGCATACTACATTTATAATAAAGGAAAAACGTGTTTGCGTATCAAGTAACACTTAAAACTGATTAGATTCAGAGAAGAGCGAAGAGTTTTTCTTCCCCATAACAAATTGTTTATTTTTTCTCTCGTTTCTGATTCATCAAAATGTTGTTCAAGACAGCAACCAAAAAAGTCAGAAGTCAAAAAAGAGGCCAAAATAATACATTGATTTACTAAATAATATATGAGGCTACTATAGTGTATGGCTATTCTTTTTTATAAGGTAAGCGTAATTATTATTTTATACACTTCAAGCGACGTGGCTCCTGTTTAATTAGTTTAGTGATGACATCATGGTCATTTAATAATGTTCAGTCTATTAGAGTGCAACAAGTTGGATAATATGACATCGCTGTACTTTCCTATTTGCCATACAAAAGAACATTAAAACATTACTAATGAGCGGCACTAAGGGGCTTTTCTGCACAAACTCGGTCATCAACCAAACGCTACCCGAACTTGTGTTATTCTCAATGTCATATAATTATGTATATAGCCTGCTTTTTTAACCCTTGCCTTTGTCGGTCATTGTCATTGTATGTTTCAAGGTTTGTTTTGTTTCTGAATCTAACTTCTTGCATTAGGTTTGTCATTTTAGCCATCTCACTGCGTTGCACGTTTTTGCGCCACCAGGCAAGGTCGCATGAGGCAAGTTACATTTTAATAAAACATTGTTTTCACATCGTTGCCATCAACGATGGCTGACGTCCAATTATGTCCATCGTTTAAAGTCAATGTAATCGCCCAGCCCTATTGCCCAGTCTGCCGCGATTGCCCAGTCTGCCGCGATTGCCCAGTCTGCCGCGATTGCCCAGTCTGCCGCGATTGCCCAGTCTGCCGCGATTGCCCAGTCTGCAAACAATGACTGTTTCCTTCAAGTAAAGTCTTTGTTATTTCCTGGACCCTGTATCTAACATATTTTATTTGCTGTCCCTTCCCTTCTCCCAGCATTCCCTCTGGACAGGAGGAACTCGCCTCCTAACAGCTTAACGCCGTGTCTCAAGATCAGAAACATGTTCGATCCAGTAATGTAAGTAACATTTAACTTATCGTTACTGGAGTCCCATTCAGAGAGAGGAATAATTTTCTTAGGGGACAACTGCACCTTAAAGTTGCAAAACAAGTTACACAACACCAAGTTAAACGACATCAAGGTGAATAAAACAAATCAACGATTTAGGTTACATGTTTGCATTGGGCTACCTCAGTACGTTTAGGTTACATGTTTGCATTGGGCTACCTCAGTACGTTTAGGTTACATGTTTGCATTGGGCTACCTCAGTACGTTTAGGTTACATGTTTGCATTGGGCTATCTCAGTACGTTCCCAAAGAACGGAATACTTTGCAGGAACATGGAGGACATGGCTTTACTGAGTCATGAAGATATCTGATACCTGGAAGGGCTGGGTTTCCCCGATTTTGATTTGACAATTGCTGACCTTTAACCCCCGCCTGTGTCTCTATAACAGGGAGGTTGGGGAGAACTGGCACTTAGCCATTCATGAGGCCATACTGGAGAAGTGTTGTGACAACGATGGTATCGTCCACATCGCTGTGGACAAGAACTCCAGAGAGGTCAGTTTCAGCCTCTTGTTTACTATTAATCTGTACTACTAAATAAGAAAGTAAGACATGTAAAAAGTAATTTTAAAAACAAAATGTCCTTTCATTGTTTAGAGCCCAATGCTATGCTACGTGGCAATTCTAAAATCTACCAGCATTTGGCTACTGTACAGACTACTAGACTGTACCCCACTCCTGCTTTACAGAATATACTAGACTGTACCCCACTCCCGCTCTACAGACAGACAGCTGCCATGTGTTTTGTGGCTGTCTGAACAGAAAGGTTCTGTGTAGTCCCTAAAGATCAGTCAATGGAAAGATGGACCTGATCTGTAATAGAAAAGGTTTTCTGTGAAATCTTTTATTTCAGATCTTGACACACAACCAACACTTTAGGGGTTAGAATGTTGGCATAAATATGTTTAAATTAAATGCACAGGAAATCTAAACCAATTGTGCAGTTTTGTGGAGCGATTATCTGCTTTTTAGTAAGAAAAATATTTTTTTAAGTATTTGAACTTAATATCCAGTGGATAGACACTTCTAAGGTTAATTACTTTGCAGTGTGTGTATTGCCACTCTAAGGCTGATCTCTCCCTCTTTACAGGGCTGTGTATATGTGAAATGTCTGTCAGCAGACTACTCAGGGAAAACCTTCAAGGCTCTACACGGCTCCTGGTTTGATGGTGAGTCACAATTACAAGACATCAGCTGCAACACACTGGCCTTGTTGGCCTGTCGTTTCTCCACGATTAGATGCTTTGCTATCACGCGTCATTGCAGCCATTTCAGGTCCTAGTTGAACTACACAGACTGCCCCGCCCAGGCGGATGCGTCGGACAGGGCCTACTTGCTCTCTACTGACTCCTTGTGGTATGTTGGGCACCTGCAAGCTGTATTGGGGTTGCTGGCTGATGAACGTTCCCCTCTAAGCACATGTGTCAGTGTACATTGGTTGTCAAATGTTTTGAGGGTGCCACAAATACAAATTTTCACAAAGTCTGCTGCCTCAGTGTCAGAAGACAAGGTGAGCGCTACCATCAGTCCTGTGTCATACAAACAGTAAAGCATCTTGAGACCATTCATGTGTGGGGTTGCTTTTCAGCCAAGGGAATGGACTCCAAATTTTGTCTAAGAACACAACCATGAATGGTACCAACACATCCTCCGAGAGCAACTTCACCCAACCATCCAAGAACAGTTTGGCGACGACCAACTAAGTGGCTCGGGGAACAAAACATTGAAATGTTGTGTCCATGACCAGAAAACTCTCCAGACCTTAATCCCATTGAGAACTTGTGATCAATCCTCAAGAGGCAGATGGACAAACAACCCACAAATTCTGACACCAAGCATTGATCATGCAAGAAAGGGCTGTCATCAGTCAGGATGTGGCCCGGAAGTAAATTGACAGAGTGCCAAGGGGGATTGCAGAGTTCTTAAAAAAGAAGGGTCAACACTGCAAATATTGACTCTTTGCATAAACATCATGTAATTATCAATAAAAGCCTTCTTGTAATTACTGGTATACTTCAATACACCATAGTAACTGCTGACAAAAAGATCTAAGATCAATAAAGCAGCACATTTTGTGGAGACTGATACTTGTGTGTTTCTCAACTTTTGACCACAACTGTATTGTATTATGAGCAGTGTGATTAGGCGGAACGGCTTACCGATATTTCAATCAAGCGACAAGACTACATATTCTACACTTTCGAAGTTGAGGCAGGGCTGTGAGGCAGCTTCATCACTAAACATCTGTAGAGGAGAACGAGTCCAACATAGGAGAGAAATGAATAAAATGTTATGTCCTTGTATATGTCAAAAGATTGGATTTGAAGACACAGATGACCTGTGTTCCAGTGTACATTCTTAGCTTTTATTTGGGGTTATTTGAACTACCTGAGGCAATGCTGCAGGTGCAAAAACGCTGAAACTAACACATTTTTTTCGAGCCAAACTGCAAAGGTATCTTGTCTGGTAAAGTACCATCAAAAGCCAACATAAAAACTTCACCATGCAACGAGCCGATGAACTTGCATGTCGTATAGATAAGGGAGAGGCCAGAATATGGCACATTGTTACCACAACTAGCCAACTCTACCTATGGCTTTAATGCCAATTGAACATGCTTTCATGTATGTCAGTCCTCTTCTGTACCCCTACTAGTCTGTACCCCTCATTTTCCCCTTCTCTCTCGTCCTTCATCTCCATCAGGTAAGCTGGTGACGGTAAAGTATCTGCGTCTGGACCGGTACCACCAGCGGTTCCCCCAGGCCCAGAGTTGCAACACGCCCTTGAAGCCCTCCAGCGTTCACATGAACACTATGTCCAGGCTGCGCCACTGCCCCAGCCCCGCCTCCAGCCCCTCTGGCTCCTCCTGAGAGGGGAACGGACCATCGCCAGCCTCCTCTGCCCACCCCCTCGCTGCCTCAACCCAAATGGGCTCTTTCTCCACAACGACACCCCAACTTCTGTGGGTTCTCTTCCAGCTGTCCTTCTGAAGGAGGGCCTGTTGGTTTTTCATTTCACGCCTCAGAGATGTATGGAAACCTTCTCACTAAGGATGGGGGCTATTTGACATAAGGTGGGTTTTTCTACAGAAATAGTCCGTTTTGAAAATGAAATTCTGAGCTGGTCTTTTGGAAGACCCCTTCACTTTGGAACAACCAATGGGCTGGAAGTTGGAAGACCAGGGGGCGGGGATATGGGTGTGGGCTGGGCTTTGAGGAAGCTGGAGTTGTTTCATTCGCTGGTTCCGTGGACACTAATTCCCTTTCCATTTTTTGTATTAAAAACTTTATGGAGTTAACAAAGAAACAACACGTTTACTTCTAACGGTATATTTAAGAGATATAGGTGAGAGGAACTTGCCCCATCTCTCCTGCCCCCCTCCAGTCCTTCATGTGGTGGAACTGCCCTGTGTGGCGTTGGGCTATACATTGAAATCGCTGCATGTGCTGGTTAGTATACCCCTCTATTTAAGCTTTTGAATTTTTACCATATAATGTGGATGTTACAACGTAATGCCTTTTTTTGTAGTTTTTAGTGGAGGGGTGGCGCAAAGGCATGCACAGACCATGCCAGGTGAATGAGGTGTGCGTGAGGGGCGCTGCTAGCTGTAAATACATATAGAAAGGTTGCTGGGTGACGGTAGCTTCCTTTGAGTTATTCCTTTGAATTATTCCTGTTATGCCAGGCGAAACCGTAAACGCTAAGGTCCTCGACCTGCCGCTCACATTCTGACCGCTTCAGTTTCTGTATACAGATGCATTTCACAGGGAGAAGGAAACCAAGGTAGCTGGTGTTAAAAGCTCGTCAGTTGTGTGACAGTGGTTTTGGTGGGTGTTCTCACCATGACCAATGTCTTCAAATGAGGGAGAGGTTGTGAATTTGAGCTCTGAGAGAAGATCACGCAATAACGTGGGCGGTCAGTCAGTCGGCCATTTTGCAATTTTGGCTTTGTTGCTTTTTTTATTCACAGCCATTTTTGTATCTTCTCCCTACTCCCAAAAGAAATTCACATATATATCTCTTCCAGTCGGTCAGAGTATATTCCATTGTATTCCAATTTCAAAAGGTTTTGTGTTTTAATTGATAACATCCATTTTTGATATTCCGGTTCATTATACTCATTATTCTTCCTTCAGATGGACATCTGTCTAGAGCACTGTGTGTAATGTAGACCCTCCCATTCCCCTTGTGACACACTAACACAGCCAGCCCAGGTCTGAACTTGAACAATCCCATCTGATGTTAAAATATCTAATTGTATTGGTCAAGGAAATTGTGGGATCAATGTGTTCTGCCTGTGTAAATGCAGCCATGGTGAAGGGGGGGCTGTCCTCCTGTGTAAACGGGATCAACCGGTCTTCAAGACCGAATGTTGGAAGGGTCTGCAGGTTTTGTTAATGAAACTCAAGATTTTTTGGTCATTCATAATTCTGTTTTTATTACTTTGTAAACAACAAATGTTTGTCTTCCAAATGGCTCCCTGTTCCCTATATAGTGCACTATATTGGGAAAGGTATTCTATTGTCGCTAATCAAAATAATCCAATATATAGGGAACAAGGTGTCATTTGTCATGCATCCAAACAATATTTCCTGCCATGTTGAAAAATAATTTGACATTATAGTGGTGCTTTGATTGTTTCCAGCCATTGGTGTAATGCTATTGATGTTGTTATTATTATTATTATTATTATATTAGCATTATTATTTTGTCCATCAGATTGACATAATGCAAAATGAATGCAAACCGATTGTTTTAGACAGGGTGAAAATTTGTCTTCAGGAGCGATCCAGAAATGAGGTGATTTGAATATATATATTTTTAATTCCACGTTTCGAAATGCAGCATATTCCTTTTAGTGCGCTACTGCTAATCCGAGGCCTATGAGTAAGTGTACTAGATAAGGAATAAATGGTTTCTTTAGGAAGCCATGTATACTTGTGCCCAGTATCTCATCTATGTACACAAAGCTGAAAGATCAAAGGATACGCCACCATTTCTTTGTTGTTTAAGGTTTTTGGGGTGCTGGGGGGGTGCAGTAAGTAATTTGCAGAGAACAAGCAAGTTGTACAAACGATGAAACACATTTTAAATGTTGTCGCAGGCTCCTCGCTCCAGTTTTCGACCTGATTGTGCCTTAACTTTGTGCTTTAAAAAGACAAAAAACACAAACAAAGAAACAGCATTGCATTACTGGAGAATGTATAGGGGTTTATTACTGTCCATTTAAACAGGTAGAATAATTGTTTAAAGGGAAAATAAGGTCATGAGAACTCCAGCTTTTATTATATGTGATGTTTTCTTGGAAAGTTGTTTCGATCCAGACAGCTTCTAGATATATTAAAGATAGTAGTCTCAAACGGCACCCTATTCCATATATAGAGTGGTCAGAAATAGTGCACTACAAACAGAGTAGGGTGTCACTAAAGACATGCCCAATGTTTTATTACAGGTCAGGTTGTGCTTGGGAAGTGATTTCAACATTGTTTAAATGTGTTTGTGTTTACTTGATTAAACCTGATTTCCACCATTTGCTTTATTCCCATAACAGAAAGACCTTACATTCACTTTAAACGATTGTATTCCACTGCACAGAGCTAAATATGTATTAAATAAAGAAAGAAAAAAACATTGACATTAAATTGGAAGTCGGTTATTCTTGCAGACTTTATTATTTATTTATATAAATCTTTTTTATTTATCTTTTATTTCCTGCCTTAAATTATTGGACAAATTTATTAATCCACGTGTGTCACAATGGTCAAACACAAGTGGATTAATAAGTTTGTCCAATAATATAAGACATGAAACAAAGGAGCTGCCTTAAGTTCAGGAAGTAGTGGAGCTGTGAATAGAACCTATTTAGATTTGATGCATATTGCATATTTTCTGTTAATCCAATGAACCTCATTTCACTATCAAAATATGACTGTGTCCTTTCAATTATTTGATAGATCAAAATGAAATTGCTGATCCAAACACACAATTATTTACAAATGAAAGTCATGGAAATTGTCAGGGTGCCTAAACTTTTGCATACGACTGTAATTAATGAAATGTCTTGTTAAAGGAATGGCACTATAAAGTTCTGTTTAACGTTTTGCAATTTAATGTCCATTAATTTACACATTTTACACTTTCATACCCAGGATATCTTGTTATATGTTAAATCCATTTTGCCAGTAGATTTTGGTGAGGGCTAAGAAAGACTAGATTGACATGTACGGTATTTCAGTGTTTTTTATTCAACCCTCCATCTTAGAAGTTTGATTACTGAACCCACATCGTTCCAGGAGGCCTTAACAGGGAATTCTGACATCCCGGAACTAGGGATGCACCAACAGATCAGCTGGTATTTGACTTTAAACAGACTTCTGCAATTTGCAAATGATCTCTTCCAGTGGTGGATATGGAGAACGTCAAATACGACAGCTAACATTGTTCTCTTGTTCAACATTTCACCTCAAGTCTTTATCGCTGACCGTACAAATCTCAATGTCAAAATCGATGTTTTGTTATTTAAACTTGGCTCAATGGGCAGCAATGTGCAGATATCCGAATGAATACCAGCTGTCCTCCCTACTCTTCTGGACAGCCAGAAAAGGACTGGCCACCCCCTTGAGTCTGGCCCCTCTCTAGGTTTCTTCCTAGGTTCCACCACCTAGGGAGTTTTCCCGAGCCACTGTGCATCACTTGTAGCTTGCTCTTTAGGATTTTTGGCCGGGCATCTGTCAAAGCACTTTGTGACAAATGCTGTTGTAAAATGGACTTCATTAAATAAATTTGATTTTTGATTTGACCACAAACTGGCAGCTCCTTTCAGCTGCTTTTTACATCTTGAAATGATCCGTGAGCCCAAGGTCATTCAGCAACCTGCTAGTGGATGCAGACAGTGGATAGGGAATCCACAAGCAGGAAAAAGGCTTTCTTTCTGGTTCTTTGCTATTCATCTGACAACTGGAAAAGCCCATTTCTGTAACAGGTTAGTCTACATCTATACTATGGGAAAGTGTTCTAATTGAGATTTTGTTTCAGGTGTTTAGTTGAAGCATACATATTAGGTTAGAGTGAATTCAGGTTATTAGGCGACGGGAAAAACAAAATACTTTTTTTGTCCTCACAATGATAAAAAACAAATTGTGTGTGTGTGTGCTTGCAATTCCCGCCTATCCAGTATGCTGAACTGGAAATACACCCATAGACAAACAGTGATGAAATAAGAATATGTTTAGATTTAATATCAAATATAATTTAGATTGAACTAATTATTAGACTAACAATTTAGAATAATTTTGGTAAACAATAGCAGATAATGTCCACAAAATATTAATTATTTTCTACTTTGTTTGAACTCATTGACCAAACGCAGGTATCCTGCTTGCCTTGATCCCACAAGTGCGCATATCCCGATGTTGCCTCTTGCTCATATTTGGAAATCTGTGGCTGTTGGAATGTATTATCAGACAGTACCCAGAATTCCAGTTGACTTTTCCTCACTGTCCAAGCTACAAGTACAAATATGTATCAGAACACATTTAATGAAAAGCTTTTTGATCTCGATTTAGTTTTGGTGTAACGATCAGAGAGTAGTTAAGGGTTCGGGTATTTAAAAATCCGATTTTAAGGACATTGTAGAACTTCCGGTTTGCAGCTTTGCCTGACGCACAAACAGTTTCTATTGGACCAGTGTTGAGGTTTCTTCCACTGTGTTGACAGCAAATGAACCGACTATCTGTCAGTGAGTTTACGATCTCCATTACCTTGTCATTGCTGTTTATTACAGGTATGTAAACAAATTTTTTTTATTACGTTACGACGAAGCTGCATTTATTTTACAATTGTTTCCAGAACGTTCTGCAACGGAAAGGTGGCGAAGGACTGGCTTCATGTACTACCATGCATGACAAAACACAGCGTTTTTTCCTGTGAGATAACTGTATAATTTTATCGGGACAGTAGTTTTGTGTAAATAGTCTTTGCTTCAGGACGCAGATACACTTTACTCTCATGACAGTTGGTCATGGTGTGGCAAGTGCAACAGTTATTTGTGGATATCTTTCAAAGCGAAACAGACGTTGTGTGTCAGTGTAATAGGATAACCTAGATGGTTATATGTTACAGGTGAACTAACCGTTATAACGGAAGGGACCACAACTGTAAAGTACATTGTCGAATGTTCAATATGGCGCACGAGAGTGTGTGACGAATCAATGCACAAAAGTAGACTTCTAGAATTAAAAATAATTATAGTTAATAAGCCCTCATATACATTACTAAAAAGAAATGGAGACTTTACAATTACATTGACATACTCGTGTTATTTCCATCTTAGCTCACCAATATATATATCAAAAGGATAATTGGGTATGTCAGAGTTAGAGCAGAATATAATACTTTTTAATCATATTGTGTCTTGATACCTGGTGTTGATTTACCCCGCTTTGTTGCCAGGAACCCAGA
This sequence comes from Umbra pygmaea, assembly GCA_016801145.1. Lineage (NCBI taxonomy): Eukaryota > Metazoa > Chordata > Actinopteri > Esociformes > Umbridae > Umbra > Umbra pygmaea. The sequence goes on from JACXGM010008286.1 coordinate 15,062, forward strand.
GCAATTTGTTGCAAATATTTTACCGGAGCGATGAAGGTGAACGTATCTCGGCGAATCAACTCTGGTTCCCAAAGGGACGGGGCACTCTTGCAGGGTGTCTTCAGTAATGAGTCTCAGGACTCAGGAGTGAGTGTGCGATCGGGAGTGATGACAAAATATCTATAATCTACCCATCTTAATTTGTCGATTGTACGGATATTATTTTGGTATTGAAATTAACACGTTTGCCAACCCCTAGGAGTGCGCTAAAATAATGTCTTTAATCTGTGAATAATACACATGACTGAATCATATCACCACCACAAAGCGATTTCAGTAGTCCTGAAATGTGTTGCATAACACAACAGTTTACATTTGTCATTTAACACATGTTCATATAGCTCCAAAGTTATGCATATCTCTCTTGCTCGAGAACAGAAGGACATATTGTTTTACTTTATTGGTGATTCAATCTTGCAACATTTTGGTTACGATCCGAACATATTCTACCTGTTTATTGCAAATACCGGTTTGCTGTTTGCTTGATTTTGCTGTACTCCCAGTTATATGGTGACACACCCGACTTTAATAATAACATTATGTCATGGTTATGGATAGTCCAGGCAGGATAAGTAGTTAGCCTATTGTTCATTATGTTTGTAACAAAGGTAATGAATTGGGAAAATATTCGCTGGCTGCAGCCAGTTTAGTAGATCAGTAGGCCTATGTTTCTGTCTGTGCTTGACCAGTGTAGCTGCTATGCTTGCTGAACTATTTGCTGAGCTTTTTGTTTCGAGGGACGCACATTTCTGTTCTATACTTTTTGTATTAGTCAGACGAGGACTGGAAAGTAGAGTTACTCAAATGGCATGGAAATGTTCACAATTAAATAAAGAAATAATATTTTGTCATCCAGAGTTGTAGTGGTATAAGTGAGCACAGGAGCAGACATTTCAATCCCCAGCACAACAAATAGAGGTTGCCTTAATTAAGTGCTGCCTTAGGGTCAGACAGGCATACCCTGTCTCATCATGCTTTAGCGACGCCCTGTGGTAGATATTGTGACTGCATTCTCGATCGTGGAATTTAGCGGCAAACCTTTGACGAAAAATTTGGCACAGTATGGAAAATGCTAATAAATTAAATAGGAGTGATTTGTAAATGTACTTTGACTTGTATTTAAACAAAAAAACGTATGAAGACAAGATATTTTATATTTTACCTAATCAACTGCATAGTATTTTGAAGGTAAATGTTTATTTTGAATTTGATGCATTCAACACGTTCCAAAAAGTTAGGACAGGGGCAATTTGGACTAACAGCGACGTGATAAGTTGAAATAAGGTGATATGAAACAGGTGAGGCAATTGTGTAATTATAGTATATAAGGAGCCTCCAGAAAGGCCTGGTCCTTCAAGAGAAAGGATGGCTCGAGGCTCACAAATCTGCCAACAGATCCATCAGTGAATAATCTAACATTTTGAGAACAACATTCCCCAAAAACAAACTGGTAGGATTTGGGGCATTTCGCCTTCTATAGTGCATAATATATGGTAATTCAGAGTCAAGGAATCTGGTAAAATCTCGTAAAGTGTAAGGCCAAAAAACTACTTCTGAATGCAGACATCACCGTCTTAAAAAATGTCATGATTAAGTAATGGATATGCTGTTATGTTTGCGAAAGCAGAAAGTGGGTGTGCTAGCATGGCCTGCCTGCCTGCACTCCTGACCTTTTTCTGACTGAGAATGTGTGGTACATTATGAAGCGCAAAATAAGGCAATGAAGGCCCTTGACATTTGCGCAGCTGATTCGGTAACTAAACGTAACCAACGCACCCCGCTGGTGTCTTCAGTGCTCAAACGCTTAAGACTTTTTATTAAAAGAACAGGTGATGTTACGCAGTGGTAAACAGTCAACTGTCTCAACTTTTCTGGAGTGTGTTGCAGTCATCAGAGAGTGTATATTGTCAAAAAAAAAAAAAAAAAAAATTGATGTGTTAAAGATGTGTTTTCAATATAGTACAGGGTGAATTGAATTCTCAAATAACTTTTTTTGTTAGTTTTTTTGCAATTTCCATACTGTCCAAAATTTTTGGGAATTGGGGATGTACTTCCTGGTTCTTGATAAGAAGCTGAACGGGTTGACGATATGTGCAATTGGAGGACCAGTCTCAATCTTATCTCTCCTAAACCTGCTTTAAATTTTTTGTTGAACGAAATTTATTGGATATTTCAAACTTGATTAACAAATAAAAAACTGACAAATTGGGTGAGCAAAATTATTTAGCCCCTTTACTTTCAGTGCAGCAAACTCTCTCCAGAAGTTCAGTGAGGATCTCTGAATTATCCAATGTTGACCTAAATGACTAATGATAATGAATAGAATCCACCTGTGTGTAATCAAGTCTCCGTATAAATGCACCTGCTCTGTGATAGTCTCAGAGGTCCGTTAAAAGCACAGAGAGCATCATGAAGAACAAGGAACACACCAGGCAGGTCAGAGATACTGCTGTGAAGAAGTTTAAAGCCGGATTTGGATACAGAAAGATTTCCCAAGCTTTTTAACATCCCAAGGAGCACTGTGCAAGCAATAATATTGAAATGGAAGGAGTATCAGACCACTGCAAATCTTCCAAGACCCGGCCGTCCCTCTAAACTTTCAGCTCATACAAGGAGAAGACTGATCAGAGATGCAGCCAAGAGGCCCATGATCACTCTGGATGAACTGCAGAGATCTACAGCTGAGGTGGGGGAGTCTGTCCATAGGACAACAATCAGTCGTACACTGCACAAATCTGGCCTTTATGGAAGAGTGGCAAGAAGAAAGCCATTTCTGAAAGATATCCATAAAAAGTGTCGTTTAAAGTTTGCCACAAGCCACCTGGGAGACACACCAAACATGTGGAAGAAGGTGCTCTGGTCAGATGAAACCAAAATCGAACTTTTTGGCAACAATGCAAAACTTTATGTTTGGCGTAAAAGCAACACAGCTCATCACCCTGAACACACCATCCCCACTGTCAAACATGGTGGTGGCAGCATCATGGTTTTGGCCTGCTTCTCTTCAGCAGGGACAGGGAAGATGGCTAAAATTGATGGGAAGATGGATGGAGCCAAATACAGGACCATTCTGGAAGAAAACCTGATTGATTCTGCAAAAGACCTGAGACTGGGACGGAGATTTGTCTTCCAACAAGACGATGATCCAAAACATAAAGCAAAATCTACAATGGAATGGTTCACATATAAACATATCCAGGTGTTAGAATGGCCAAGTCAAAGTCCAGACCTGAATCCAATCGAGAATCTGTGGAAAGAACTGAAAACTGCTGTTCATAAACGGTCTCCATCCAACCTCACTGAGCTCGAGCTGTTTTGCAAGGAGGAATGGGCAAAAATTTCAGTCTCTCGATGTGCAAAACTGATAGACACCCCAAGCGACTTACAGCTGTAATCGCAGCAAAAGGTGGCACTACAAAGTATTAAAATAATTTTGCACGCCCAATTTTTCAGTTTTTTATTTGTAATTTTTTTTTTAAATATCCAATAAATTTCGTTCCACTTAATGATTGTGTCCCACTTGTTGTTGATTCTTCACAAAAAATTACAGTTCCATATCTTTATGTTTGAAGCCTGAAATGTGGCAAAAAGGTCGAAAATTTGAAGGGGGCCGAATACTTTCGCAAGGCACTGTATATATATATATATACATACATACATACACAGTGGGCTCCAAAATTGCTGTCACCCTTGACTGGCAATCCACAAATAATACTTTAAAAACACAAACAATATAATTTTAGAGAAAAACTGAAAATACAAACATATGAGAAACACTGTACTTTATTAATGTTGCAATGGAACCAACCAAAATTATACAATTATTTAACACAAAATAAATTGAACTAAAATCAAGGTTGCATAATTATTGGCACTCCATTTTCATTACTTACTCTGGCAGGATAACAGCATGGAGTCTCTTGTAATGCTTGACAATGTGAAGGAACACATTTGAGGGGATTTTTTACCATTCATCAATGCAGATCAGGGGCGTAGGCAGAAATTTGCATTTGGCTGAACATGAATACAAGTGGATGGGTCAAAAAACAGTCCTCCAAAAATCCAGGAAAATACCTGACATATTAAAGAAATGTATGTTTCCAAAATCATCAACAGTTTCCCAACTAAGTGACTAACTAACGACAAAGAAGCTTGTTTATTAAGATGATGCACAACTACAACTTAAAACAACACATCACTGACATAAACGCTGACTTGTCTAGCAATTAACAAAAATGTAGACCTATTCAATAACCAGGCCCCGCAGGAAAATTAACTTCTCAAGGATGCATCCGAAGTTACTAAGAGGGCACACATTTCAGCTCGACAATAACACAATTTGAATAATTTTGATAGTATGTATTGGAAACTAATCAATTGTCACTTACAATTACACAATGCATTAAAGTACAGCCACATACGGCTGTCTTGCCACGATAGATCATGTTAGTGTACTGCTTTAAATGGTAAATGGACTGCATTTATATAGCGCATTTTTCTGACCAACAATGGCCACCAAAGCACTTTACACTGCCTCACATTCACATACACTGAAGGCGGTGTCAGCCATGCAAGGCTCCAGCCAGCTCATCGGGAGCAGCTGGGGTTAGGTGTCTTGCTCACAGACACTTGGTCAGGAGGACCTGGGGATCAAACCACCAACCTTCCGGTTGCAAGACAACCTACTTGACCACTGAGCCACTGATGCTAATACCTGGTTTGAAACCAAAAAAAGAAAAAGGTTCTTCACAACCTTTTTTATGTGAAGAAAAAGGTTGCAAATTATCAGTCCAAGACATTTTCCATTAATTTACAAAACCGTCAAAGATGATTTTTCTTACCGGATTCAGATACCGGTAGATGCCGCCTTAATGCAGCCTCCTCCGTGTCTGGCGCTGGCTCCACCCCTTCCCATCAAATAGCCATCATCTAGCTGTTTATCTTCGTCATTGGCCTGCCATGGAGTGGTGGAATTGTAGGACTTATATTGGAATCAACACTGAGGCCAAAATATTCCAACTGAGAGGGCATTGCCCCCTTTTGCCTGTTTGTGACGCGGAGTCTAAACAACTACACAATATGCCTCTATCACCGATTGGCTTATTCTGAGAGAGAGAGAAGAAAGCTATATCAGAAACACTCAAATTTATTGGGGAAATTACCATCACAAAATAAATGTAATGTGTACAGTCCAACAGCCCAGGGATGTGTACGGTGAGGTCGAGATTGGGTACCACAGGCTAAACTAAACACTTGATGAAACTTCGTTGTTAATTTATTCATAGATTTGAATCCATTGCCAGATTGATAATTAGTACCAGGGTGCGTTCATCGTCTAGAAAATGCTTCTAACTACACACATAAAGAGATTCTTAACACATACAGTCACTATATGAATTATATATTGTCATTCAGGGATGGATATATTATATAGAATATAAAGTTCTGCCAATGGTATAACAATGGAATGTTGTAACAAAGCTATTAAAGTATGAAGTTTGAAGAAGACTGCATTTTCTAGACAAGCATTTGATTCCGATATAGGTAATTACATTCCAATATCCTCCTACTGATATTTAGTAGATATCTGATTAGTCAGGCAAGAATTCGAACAACCAATCAAAGGTTTAATTTCATATTATACAAAAGTGAAGCCATTCTGATTGGCTGGGCCAATACTAACTCTGGCTGGGTTGATGGCCTGCGTTGGCTTCACCTCAATGCAGATCTTTTCATGATCCTTCACATTCTTGGGTTTGCACTTATCAACTGCCCTCTTCATATCAGCTCACAGATTTTCGATTGGATTGAGGTTCTGCGACTGAGATGGCAATGGCAGAAGATTGATTTTGTTGTCACGGATCAAAATTTTCTGTGTGGACCTTAAGGTATGTGTTGTCTTGTTATTAAATCGACCTACGGCCAAGTCCCAGCCTTCTGGCAGATTGTCAGACAAAATTGTCAGATACATTGTGGAATACATTATGCCATCCATCTTGACCAGTGCCCCTTGACTTCTGGAATTAAAACAGCCCCCAAACATCACTGACCCACCACCATATTTCACAGAGGGATTGAACATAAAATGTTGGTTTAATCTGACCAGAGCACTTTGTTCCAGTCATAATTTAAATGACGTTTGGCCAACTCCAAGCACATCTGTGTCTTCGGGTCAGAAAGGTCTTTCTTCTGGCAATCCTTCCAAACACGCCGTGGTTCTAGAGGTGGCGTCTGATGGTGCTTCTTGAAACCTGGTGACCCCAAGACACTACCAAGGCCTCCTATTCTTTCACAGTTATTATTAAGGATTTTGTTGTTTCTCACCGTCTTCCTCCATATCCTGGGGTAAAATGCATTTGCCCCCTCTGCCCATGAGGCTTTGTACCCCCTGTTTAGCTTTAGAATTTTTATAATTGCCCTGACAGTGCTCAGTCGTATATTCAATTGTTTGTGAATCTTCTTGTAGCCGTTACCAGATATATGAAGGTCTACGATGCTCTGTGTCTTTTGAACTGCCAGGTATTTGTTTTCTTCGTGGTGTTTTATGACAAAGGGATATTGCATGCATGCTACCTCATTTTTGATGGCTCAATATAGTTCCTTAAGACTTAGGTTAACTTAAATAAGTGGAATTTAATTCCTGGTTTAATTTGGTAGATGTTAATTACAATACCCTTTAAGGGTGCCATTGATTGTGAAACCTTGCTTCAGAGGACATTGATTTTTAATGTAATCACTAAATGATTTTGGTTGGTTCCATTCACATTCATTAATTACTACAGTATTTCTCACATGTTGGTATTTTGAGTTTTTCCTCTATAATTGTATTGTTTATATTTTTTACAGTATTGATGCATTGCCAGTCATCTCATCTTCAACCGCTTATCCTTTTTCCTGGCCACATTAACCAGCTCTGACTGGGGGATCCCGAGGCGTTCCAAGGCCAGTGTGGAGATATAATCTCTCCACCTAGTCCGGGGTCTTCCCCGAGGCCTCCTCCCAGTTGAACGTACCTGTAACACCTCCCTAGGGAGCTGCCCAGGCTGCAGCATTACCAGATGCTCGAACCATCTCAACTGGCTTCTTTTTATGCAAAGGAGCAGTGGCTCTACTCAGAGTTCCTCACGGAGGACTGAGCTTCTCACCATATCCCCATAGGAGACTCCAGCCACCTTCCTGAATTTTGGCCGTTTGTACACACAATCCCGTTCTTTCGGTCATGACCCAGCGTTCATGACCATAGGTGAGGGTAGGAACAAAGGTTGACCGGTAGATCGAGAGCTTTGCCTTGTGGTTTAGCTCTCATTTTGTCACAATGGTGCGATAAAGTGAATGCAACACTGCCCTCGCTGCTCCAATTCTCTGGCTAATCTCATGCTCTATTGTCCCCTTACTTGCAAACAAGACCCTGAGGTACTTAAACTCCTTCACTTTGGGTAAGGACTCTTTGCTAGTCAGGGGTGCCAGTATTTTTGGACCCCACTGTATACAGATGTACTGTATATAATTAAATGTATTTATAGTTTTGCCAGTTTAATACAATTGATTCTATCTCACTTCCATCAATACAGCACATTATTTGCTGATCTGAAGGTCTTCTACTGGTCAATTGGCACAGCATTGTTTACTTTAGTTTTTCATTTATTATTTATTAGTCAAGAATAGCGAGAGAGTGAGAGAGAACGAGAGTGCTAACCTTGAGTTCCACTCAGCAAAGTTCAGCCCATACATTAGGCAACAACAGGCCAGCCAGTTAGTAAATGGAAATGCATCCGAAAATTATTCACAGCGCTTCACTTTTTCCACATTTTGTTTTGTTACACCCTTATTCCGAAATGGATTAAATTCATTATTTTCCTCAAACTACAAACAATACCCTAAAATGACAATGTGAAAGAAGTGTTTGAAATCTTCAAAACAAAAAAAATTCAAAACAAAAGCACATAAGTACGTAAGTATTCACAGCCTCTTTGGCAGCAATTACATCCTCAAGTCTTATTCAGTATGATGCTACAAGCTTGATATTTCTCTGTACCCTTCCCCGGATTTGTAGCTCCATACAACCGTGTCTCAGAGGTCTACAGACAATTCCTTCATGGCTTGGTTTGTGCTCTGACATGCACTGTGAACTGTGGGACCTTACATAGACAGGTGTGTGTCCACATCATGCCCAATCAACTGAATTTACCACAGGTGGACTCCAATCAGGTTGTGAAAACATCTCATGGATGATCAGTGGAAACAGCACCTGAGCTCAATTTTGAGTGTCATGGCAAAGGCTGTGAATTCAGTACCTAGGTACATGTGCTTTTTCCTTTTTTCTTATATATATATTTGCTAAGATTTCAAACACTAATGTAACAGACAAGTACAAGCAAAAAGCAATAATGTATAAGCAATTAAACCTCTAGGTTAAGTTTGTTCTGAATATCATTCTAAGTGAGGAATTATATAATAATAATATTATAATAATATTCCAAAACTGTTTTTTCTAACTAAGAGTGAAGCCGAAGTATCTCTAGTAATTAAAGGTCCTGATCCCGTGTGATATCTGTATAGTATTTGATTTTCATAGTATTTATTATAAACTCAGCAAAAAACATAGTGTCCCCTTTTACACTGTATTTTAAAGATAATTTGTAAAAAGCCAAATAAAGGTCTTCATTCCATCCATCCATCCATCCATCTTCAACTGCTTATCCGTGATCGGGTCGCGGGGGCAGCAGCTCCAGCAGGGGACCCCAAACGTCCTTTTCCCGAGCCACATTAGCCAGCTCCGACTGGGAGATCCCGAGGCGTTCCCAGGCCAGGTTGGAGATATAATCTCGCCACCTTGTCCTGGGTCTTCCCCGAGGCCTTCTCCCAGCTGGACGTGCCTGGAACACCTCCCTAGGGAGGCGCCCAGGGGGCATCCTTACCAGATGCCCAAACCACCTCAACTGGCTCCTTTCGACGCAAAGGAGCAGCGGCTCTACTCTGAGATCCTCACGGATGACTGAGCTTCTCACCCTATCTCTAAGGGAGGCGCCCGCCACCCTCCTGAGGAAACCCATTTCGGCCGCTTGTACCCTGGGTCTTCATTGTAAAGGGTTTAAACAGTTTTTCATGCTTGTTCAATTACCAAAAAATATTAATGAACATGCACCTGTGGAATGGTCACAGTTATAAAAACTGAGGACTCTAAAGAGACATTTCTACTGACTTTGAAAAGAAACAAATGACGCCCAGGATCCCTGCTCATCTGCGTGAACGTGCCTTAGGCATGCTACAAGGAGGCATGAGGACTGAAGATGTCACCAGGGCAATGAATTGCAATGTCTATACTGTGAGAGAGCAAGAACAGCTGATTGTCCTCACAGTGGCAGACCACGTGTATCAACACCTGCACAGGATTGGTACATCTGAACGTCACAACTGCCTGAGTTACACCAGGAACACACAATCCCTCCATCAGTGCTCAGACTGTCCCCAATAGGCTGAGATAGGCTAAACTGAGGTCCTGTAGGCCTGTTGTAAGGCAGGGCCTCACCAGACACCACCTATAGCCTATGGGCACCAACCCAATGTCGCAGGACCAGACAGGACTGGCAAAAACTGCTCTTCACTGACGAGTCATGGTTTTGTCTCACCAGGGGTGATAGTCGGATCTGCGTTTATCATAAAGGAATAAGCATTACACCAAGTCTGGGGAGGTGTGACACAGCATCATAGGACTAAGCTTGTTGTCAATGCTGTGTGTTACAGGAAAGACTTCCTCCTCCCTCATGTGGTACCCTTCCTGTAGGCTCATCCTGACATGACCCTCCAGCATGACAATGTCACCATCCATACGCCTCGTTTTGTGTGGGATTTCCTACAAGACAGGAATTTCAGTGCTCTGCCATCCCAATCCCAAGTGCCCAGATCTCAATCCTCTTGAACACATCTGTGACCTGTTGGATCGGAGGGTGAGGGATAGGGCCATTCCCCCCAGAAATGTCCAGGAACTCACATGTGCCTTGTTGGAAGCATGGGGCAACATACACACTGCAAGAACTGGCAAATGTGGTGCAGTTTATGAGGAGGAGATGCTCTGCAGTACTTAATGCAGCTGGTGGCAACACTAGATACTGACTTTTAATTTTGACCCCCCCTTTGTTCAGGGACACATTATTCTGTTAGTCACACATCTTTGGAACTTGGTCAGTTATTAGTCGTTGAATCATTTTGCGTCCATATAATTTTTTTTGTTGTTGCTGGAAATAACAGCAGTTGAAAGTGAGAGTGTTTATTTTTTGCTGAGTTTATATACAGTTGCAATCAAAATTATTCAACCCCCATTGCAAATCATGTTTATTGTCAAAATGTTCAGACTGTCAGCTGTTTGCATTGAACAAATCAAACAAAAACAATTGAAATAGCTCAACGAATGCATCAAGTGGTTTCCGCAAATCCGGCTGAAAATGCAACTCACAATGACTTCTCCAGTCTCAAAATTATTCAACCCCCTGAATAGAATCCCTCACAACAGCACTAATATGCAAAACAGCTGTTGTCTCAAGCACACCTGATGCTACTAATCAAAGGCTTTATTAGTTGCACCAGGTTTGCTTGGGCTGAAAAACATGAAATACCTGAACTGGCGTTTTTTTTTTGAGTGTCAGATTTGACTGCGTGTGAGAAACATAGCATAGTCAAAATAATGGTCCAAAAAGTTAAGAGAAGAGATCATCGCCCTACACAAACAAGGAATAGGATACAAAAAGATAGCGAAGGTTACTGAATGTTCACAGAGACATCATTGGAAGCATAGTTTGCAAATTTATATTTAAGGGAATGGTGGTTACACTACCTGGCAGGAAAAAGGAAGCCATCAATTGCTGAAACCAGATTTTTGAGAGAGCAGGTTGTGAAAAACCCTAGAGTGAAGACCTGCAGCAACAGGCATGGAGGTTTCAGTGAACACAGTAAGGCCTTACTAAACGCAGAACGTTTCCATGCCAGAACTCAAAGACGTACATCACTACTGACCCAAAAGCACAAGAAAAGTTGGCTTCAATATGCTCAACATCATCGAAAGAAGCCACAGAGTTATTTGGTATTCTGTTTTGTGGAGCGATTGAACAAAACTGGAAATTTTCGGTGCGATGGATCAGCTCTATATCTGAAAGAAGAATGAAGCATATACTGAAAAGAACATTCTTCCCACAGTCAAGCGTGGTGGTGGCTTGGTGATGCTCTGGGGCTGCTTTGTATCCTCTGGAACGAGAAACCTACAGCGTCTGGAAGGCAAAATGAATTCATCAGGATATCCTAGGAGAAAACGTAATGCTGTCTGTGAGGTAGCTGAAGCTTGGGCGTCATTGGACCTTCCAACAGGACAATGATCCCAAGCATACCTCGAAGTCCACCAAGGCTTGAGTGCAGAAGAATTCCTGTAAGATTTTACATTGGCCATCACAGTCATCTGACTTGAACCCCACATAAAATCTCTGATGGGATTTTTAGAATGCAATTACAGCATGCAAACCAAAGAATATTACTGAACTGGAGTCCATTGCTCATGAGGAATGAGCTAAGATTCCTCAGGAACGCAGCCAGAGGCTGGTGTCTGGCTGTGCATCTCATTTCCAGCAGGTCATAACAGTAAAAGGGTTCTCTACTAAGTACTAAAGAAGATTTTTAAAGAAATCACAATTTGGACATTTGGGGAAAAAAAATGTAATGCAAAAGAGGAAAAGATGAGTCTCTCGGAGGTATACATGTTTCATGGATTTGTTTTGCTTCATGTCTGTGGAACAATCAATCCCCTCCCGACACATAAAGTACTGAAAGCTTTAATCCACTGACACAGTCTTAACCCACATACTTTTTTATTTGTTTGTTGAAGCTGCACAGTCATTTCTTTTTTGTAGCTTTGTCCATATTTCTTTGATATGCCAAAGTGACCGAACAAAAACAGATAATACTTCGCAGGAATTGACACGTTTACGCCATACTGTGATCAATATGTCGCACAAAATTGTTGTGTGAGTTTCTATCTTGATTTCCTAGTGGTGGACATTGGTACTGCAGCAGTCAACATCAACCCCATTCAGCCATGGCTCTTTTATTTATTTATTTATTTATTTAACCTTTATTTAACCAGGTGGGCACGTTGAGAACAATTTCTCTTTTGAAACAGCAACCTGTCCAAGATAAAGATGAAGACGGTGCAAGATGACAAAAAGTTACACAGAAATTACACAAATTTCACATGAATTACACAGGAATAAAAAAACGAGTTGTGGAGCTTCAGAGTAAACGATGTAGGTGTATGTACAATTAGTGCAACAGAGTCTGTATTAGAGAGATAGATCACATTGAATAACACTTTGCATAACTGTGCAAATGGATATTGTGCAATAGTTCATAGGTTAGTTTAAACTTTAATGAAAACAGCACATCTAAAATTTAGTGTTACATATATAATTTCCAAGATGCTTGGTCGGTACTAACCTATTGTCCTTTCTCTCTCCTCTCGGTTCTCTCTCTCAATTCAATGTGCTTTATTTGCATGAATGTTTAAGTTAAACAATGTTGCCAATGCAGTTCACAGCAGAACCACAGTTTGCATTCTCTGTGTCTCTCTGTGTGTCTCTGTGTGTCTCTCTGTGTGCATATGTGTGTGTGTCTCTCTCTCTGTCTCTCTCTGTGTCTCTCTGTGTCTCTCTGTGTCTCTCTGTGTCTCTCTGTGTCTCTCTGTGTGTCTCTGTGTGCATTTGTGTGTGTGTCTCTCTCTCTGTCTCTCTCTGTCTCTCTCTGTCTCTCTCTGTCTCTCTCTGTCTCTCTCTGTCTCTCTCTGTCTCTCTCTGTGTGTCTCTGTGTGCATCTGTGTGTGTGTCTCTCTCTGTCTCTCTTTGTGTCTCTGTTTCTCTCCTTAATCACATCACAATTTTCACCACTAGATGTCCCCCTGCTCACACTCACTACTCTAATACTGTAGTCTGTACAATTCCCAGGCACTGTCTCTCTCTCTTCCTCTCAGTTCAGTTCAAACTATTTACATATCGACAAAGCATATATGGAAGGTAACCTACGTAGAACATATTTAAATAATAATCACATTTTCTCCCCCTGTAGCCTGCTCTCTGTGCCTCTGTGTTCCATGGCTGGCCTGCTGAGGCTCGTGTCCCGTGTTGGTCTACACGCGTGGTTGAGGCAGAGCCCCCATAAGGCCACGCTGCCAGGCGTACTGCTTCTAGGTAGAGTAACAACACCTGCTTATGCCGTCACGCCAACTTAGAGGTGTGCTACAGTAACTGGCTAGCAGTAGGGACAGATGTAGTGGTATGTCTCCATCGTGTCCCTGTAATACAGACGCTGCAATGCAAACGTGGTAAAATGGGTGGTGCAAACCAAACCAGCTCTTAGACACTGCCATGATAGTTAAACACAGCATAATTCTGAATAATCGACCGGTAGTTTACATCTGTTGACCTCGAATCCATAACATTTATTTAATTTATTTACATTTTAAAGCATAGATTTTCATACTTGGTCCCCTGTGGGTATCAAACCCACAACTCTGGCGCCACAACTACAGTGCTCTACCCACTGAGGTATTAACCCCAACGTTGTGATTGATATCCTTCCGTAACATCCTTTTCTTGGTCGTCTTTAATTCTTCAACTTCTAGGGTTCATCTTATCCTGGACCAACGTGACTTTTGTCTGTGTTAATAATGGCATCTGTTAATCATTGTTATAATGTCAACCCTGCATGAGAAGGGAGACGTCTGTCCATTTGTCCAACTGTGTTTAAGGTGATTCACCTTTGACCTAAATGTTGCTGTTGTCCCTCTGCTTGCTCCCTCCCTTATCCCCTCCGCTGGAGCAGTATAGTGCCCTCCCATCCATCTCTCATCCATCTCTCATCCATCTCTCATCCATCTCTCCTCCATCTCTCCTCCATCTCTCCTCCATCTCTCCTCCATCTCTCCTCCATCTCTTCTCCATCTCTCATCCATCTCTCATCCATCTCTCATCCATCTCTCCTCCATCTCTCCTCCATCTCTCCTCCATCTCTCCTCCATCTCTCCTCCATCTCTCCTCCATCTCTCCTCCATCTC
>JACXGM010008287.1:0-10223 GCA_016801145.1 Umbra pygmaea
AATACAGGGCTCTATGCTGATGTCTACAAACCAGCAGTGGAATACAGGGCTCTATGCTGCTGTTTACAATGCATGATCTTATGCAGGATCATAATGCCAGATCTTCAAATTACTCATTCTTTTAAATGTTGTTTTTGATTTAAGGCCATTCAACAAAGCCTTATTCAAGCTAAACCAGTAATGATGGAAAATGAAGTCTCCCGAATAATGGTCATGAATCTAGAAGCCCAAGTAAGTGCAACAGAAGTCAATTTATTGTCTAAAATTATTCATATTCATTAGTAAGTGTGTATAGTCTACACTCATTGAAAAACAAGAACCTAAACGAGATCTTCATCTTTGAATTGAATATTACATGTCTAATATTTTAATAAAATATTATCAAATGCTATTAACCAATCTGGACAGGATTGATCAGTTCCATATGAAATGGTTGGTATCGCTTTACAATAACTAGTTAATTAAAAAAATATATATTAAAAGAAAATGATAATTTCCTTTTGAAACAGTAACTATTTTCAATCTCCGAATATTACCTTTGTCTTTATTCTTTCTATTTGCATGAGACTGTTCACATTTAATTATAAGACAAAGAAATGTAAAAACTAAAACATAAAAAGCATAGAGTACATTTGCAGGCAAAGAGATAAAAATATTAAATGTAAAGAAACATATTAAAAGAAGGAAAGCATAAAACACATTTGAGGGCTGGCTTAGTTAAAGGCTAAAGTAAAAATATATGTTTTTAACAGCTTTTTGAATATATCAATTGATGATGCTTCCTTGATATTTTTTGGTATTGTGTTCCACAGCTTTGGAGCATACTTAAAAAAGGCAGCATCTCCAATTTTTTTGTGGAGTGGGGTTTTGTACTTTGGGGAACATAGGATTTTACAGAATCTGTAAAATAGGCTGGACCTGAGCCATTTAGGTTTTATTAACAAGCAGTATGACCTTAAAATCAATCCTGCGGAGAACTGGGAGCCAGTGTAATGATTTCAGAACTGGAGTAATATGTTCTTGCCTCGTCAGAGTCTGTGATAACACCTAGGCTCCTTACTTCAGGTATGATCAGGGAAGTCAGGTTACCAAGGCTCATGATGATTTTCTCCCTTTTGAGTTTTGGGGCCAATTAAGAGGATTTCTGTTTTATCCTCGTTTAATTTAGGGAAATTCGTATTCATCCAATTATGTATGGCAATTAGGCACCTAGAGAGTGAGTTTATTACATCTATGTCATCTGGCTCTACAGAAATGTATAGCTGTGTGTCATCAGCATAGCTGTGGAAATTTACATTGTGTTCTCTTATGACATCACCTATTGGATGCATGTATAGTGAAAAAGGTAGTGGAGCAAGACAGCTTCCTTGTGCAACACTGCATAGTATATAATGTTCCTCGGATACATGGTCACCAAGACTGACAAAGAATTTTCGTCCTGTAATATAAGTGTGAAACAATCTGAGGACAATTTTTGAGACAAACCCAGGTTTCGAGATGATCTAGTAGAATATCATGATCAATGGTGTTGAATGCTACACTCAGGTCTAGGAGGACTAGGACCGAGACTTTGTTTGCATCCATGCTAAGTCATCGTTTACTATTTTGGTCAGGGCTGTTTCTGTGCTATGATTTGCTCTAAAACCTGACTGAATCTTTTCCAGAATGTTGTTGTCATTTAGAAATGTGTTCAATTGGTGAAAAACTACTTTCTCAAGCACCTTAGAAATGTGATGTTTGATATTGATCTATATTTGCTTAGTACCTCAGAGTCTAGTTGTGGTTTTTTAAGAAGTATGCAGTTTTGTAGGCATTTGAGAAGACACCAGATTCAAGAGATTTATCTATAATATTTAGAACAGGGCATGAAATGCTATTAAAAACTATTAAAATGCTATTAAAAAAACTATTGAAATGCTATTAAAAAAACTATTGAAATGCTTTTAAAAACTTTTTATAGAAGAGTGGTTGGGATAGAGTCGATGGTGCAAGTGGTAGATTCTCTCTAACGATCTTTTGCAGGTGGTCAGTAACAATGCGGTTAAATGTTTTCATGTGCGTTGTACAAGGTTTGCTTGGGAAGCATAGAAGTTTTGTTTTAGTAATGCTGGCTCTGATGGTTGTGATTTTGTTATTAAAAAAGGCTGCAAACTCCTTGCATTTAGTTTCAGAGGCTTGACCTGTACATTTAGGAATACGGGCAGTGTTTAGCAGTATGTCTATGGTTGAAAATAGTATTCTAGGGTTATTTCCACTTTCTATAATGATCCTGGAAATGTGGTTGTTTCTTGCAGCACATACAGTGTTATTGTAGGTCATTAAGGATTTTTTGTAGATTCTAAGATGATCCTCAAGTCCAGTTTTTTTTCCATTTTCTTTCAGCTGCCCTATTTGCTCTTTTTAGTTTACGGACAGAGCTATTCATCCATGGTGATACTTTCTCTCCTAACCTCTTTTTTGCCTGAATTGGGGTTACTTTGTCTAGAGAATTTGTCAGATTGTTATTGTTAAAGGTTATTTACCATCTCAAGCACTGTGCTGATTGTACTGAATTCAGGTGCACCTAGAATATTTGAAAAGTTTTGCTCTGCTGCTTCATTTAGGTATCGTTTTCTTATTACATTTTGTACCTTGTTCCTGGTTTCAGGTAGATGTGCATCATAGAATACACAGTAGTGGTCGGAGAGGGAGACATTTGTCACAGAAAGATTATGTATATGTTTTATGTATTCCTTTTGTTATCACTAAATCAAATGTATTTTGTTTATTGTGAGACTTGTACAGTCAGGTCAAAGATACGCAGAATGTTGATATATTCTATAGCAGGGGTGGGCAATTATTGTAGCTTGAGGGCCACATTGAGGTTTTGAAACCAAGTGAAGGGCCACATACTATAGCTACAGTATGCGTGTTACGCACTGCCTCCCCAGGAGGGGAGTGGGATGCTACACCTCGTTGCCCAAACGGTCAGAGACAGGAGTATGAGGTCGTAGGTGCGAGCAAGGACACAGAGACAGCAGATTACCGTATAAACAAGGGCTTTATTAGCCACGGTAATAATAATAAGTGATAATTTGTGAGGAGAGGCTGAGCTAACCCAAAACAAAGAACTCATACACAAAGTCCCACCCCCAACCTGCACTAAACTAACACACACAGTTCTAAACTAATCTGGCACGCGATCAAGGTGCCCTAACCAAAATACAGTGGGCGGGCGCTCAGATCTAACCTAGTGTGTTTAACAGAGGAGTATCCCTACGGGTGGTGTAAGTGCCTCCTCTCCCCCTCTGGGAACACAAAAAGAACACAATGTTAACACAAATAATCACCAATCCACAAATACTAATGACACACGAATGCCTACACCACTAACACACTAAATAGGCCTATCACTCATACAACACCGAAGCTCTCTCTCACTCTAACCACAAATACTAACACAACACTAATTACCCACACTATTATCAAACCAAGTATAGCCACTTCCAGAGCAGCTGATAGGGGGGGACAACCGGGAATGTTGTCCCGGGCCCAGTCCTGAGGGGGGGCCCAAATTTTGTTTTTGTACAGTCATTTTTTTGTGGGGGGCCCTAAATGGGGAGTTTGTCCCGGGCCCACAGATTCCTGTCGGCGGCCCTGGCCACTTCTACACACGAACACACAGACCAAACTTTATGGCAGCTCAACTGAGAGGACCTTCTCAAGGCAACTTCACACACCAACAGAGAGAGAGAGAGTGATGAAAACAGGGGCACAGATATACAGAGGAAGGGCATGATGGGATAGCTGTTGATTGATGAAACCAGGTGTATAGGATAATGGAGGGGAGGAGTCAGTGATAAGTGATTAATGGAGGGATTGATGAGGGAATCTGCACCACCTGTGGGGAAACATACGAACAGAACAGAACAAACACACAGAACAGAACAGAACAAACACACAGAACAGAACAAACACACAGAACAGAACAGAACAAACACACAGAACAGAACAGAACATTGCACACAAACAGCCAAATAGCACTTGGTAAACCCGTTTATGATTTCACTAAACTGGGGGACGTAACAATGCGTTAAAAAAATAGGATATAGGAAATGTTATTAAATTACCCCCCAAACAAACACACACACACACACACACACACACAATAGTGGCAGATCACACATTTCTACATAAACTCACAGCCAAAACAAGTGCAATTGATTAGATTTCCAATGTTTGAAACCATATCTCAGACTCAGCTTTAACCCACATAGATGAGCTGCCACCCATAATGACCAGGTAAAAGAAGTTCATAACTTACCAGTGAGCTATGAAAAACGAAAACCTTCAATTGGAACAATGGGAAACATTCTAAAATTACAGAACTTCATTTACCTGGTCATTAGTGTCTTACTGAGGAACTTCCCAAAAGTTGTGAACTTAGCCCAACCCAGAAAAGTAATCTATTACTGTATTTATGCCCATCTCTGGCTAATTACGACCCATGATGTGGGGAAGACACAAAGTAGTAGTCATTTACTGTTTGTACAGATGTTAATAACAAGAGTACCAGGAAAATCAAACGAGCTTTGGCAATTGAGTGTCTCTGGTGATCAGCAGTGCACAGAGGTTTCTATCCAAAAGGCAGATGTTCAGGGTCACGGCACCATTAATTGTCAAGGGGAAACCACGAGTTGAAGGGGATGAAAAAACCAAGAGTTTCTAATGTAGACAGTCTAATTTAGGCTGCTTACATAATGAGTGCTGGTCATAAAATAATATATATAGGAGGGTGAATGCATCTCGAAGATTTAACAGTGCCTTGTCATTAGATTGAACAGAGTTGCCCTTAGGTAATTATGTTAAGCCTGAAAACAGTGGGTGAACACATTTTTATCCACAAATGTTAAGCTCTTTCTCTTACAACTCTGTTGAATTTTTGGCAGTCATGCATTCGTATTCAACATTCTCCTTGTCTAGTACATCATTCTCTCAGCGAACAATAGTTATATACGGTACATATCCTAAATATTTTATTATTGCAGGGTAAGTGCTGTGGAATAGAGAGTTACACAGACTGGGGCCATAAGATTTCAGACACCTGTCAGTGTTCCAGGCTCAACCCAGACCCATCTGAGTGTATCCAGGTGCAAACAACTGACTTGGTAAGTTAACATTCTCGGACTTTTCCCGGAGCTCCAGTGTGAGGCAGTGCAAATTGGTACAGTGCTGCCCAGGATAAGAGAGTAGATTATCGGACTAATCGATTTTGCTTTGTCGCTCTTCAGTGACTCGTCCACAGATCGGCCACCTGCGAGTCCAATTGCGAAAGTATAGTTGGTGAATGTGTAATTCTTGGAAGAATGGAGTTATGGAGTTAAAGAACCTCAAATAATTTAAAACCTTACTGAGACACTTTATAATAGTTTTTCCCTTATTTTGCCACTGCTCAGCACGTAATTTGAAACTTCATAATACACCCAAAGAGTCTTCTGTAACTAAGCAGTCTTAGCATGCACAAACCTTTAATTTTTATTTTTTGCCAGTTGTTTTTAAATTAAAATGCACTTGATAAAAATGTAGTTACTGTACTTTTTCTGACATTCTTTATGACCTCAGGCAACATCTAAAACATCTAAAAAGCTGTGGATCTACAAAGAGGTATGAAACAAAATTATTACATGTCACTTTTACTGAAAAGTTTAGTGAAATGTACAAAAGCAATAAGGGTTATGAGGCTTCTGTAATGATTTTGGGATATACAATATTTAATTACAACTATTTACTATTAGTTATTTAAAGTGGATAAATGTTTCTAAATACTCATTTCCTTCTCCTCTTAGCCCTGTATTTCTGCAATCGTGAAAGCATTTAACTTGGCTCTTAAGATCTCACTTACATTCTTCTTTGGAGGTCTTGTTTTTGCGGTAACTATCTCAAAACTCAACTAGTGTTTATCCACCACCAATTTGTTGATGTCACTTTGAGTTAATATTATTATTATTATTATTATTAAAGGTGATATTTTTAGAACTTGAGCTGTAACAACACATCTACTTTCAGGTTTAAATGACCCACTTACAAACGCTATAAGAACTGTGTTTCTTGATATATAAAATCTGATCAAATTGTGTATATAGGGTAATGATTCCTTACACCAGTGGTTCTCAAACTTTTCAAACCAAGTACCACCTTTGATCAAGCTAACCAATAAAAGTACCACCTACAATCCACCATCTCAAATAAAATACAGAAAACATCAATAACCATTGTGTATGTGACCATGTACCGTATTGAGTTTGTTAGGCTTAATTTAGGAAAAACAACCCAATGTGCTCAACAAATGATCAATTATTGTATTAAACTGTTTATGAAATGTCAGGAGCAGTGTTAGCACCCAAGAAGCCTATTCTCACCCAACATTGCGGCTGTAAATACATGGGCTCATTTTTACTGTACAGCCACAACATGTTTGACTAACAATACAATACAATATAACAAACTATTTTATTTTTCTAATCAAACGTACCACAGTTTGAGAACCATTGCCCAACACAATGCTGTCCTTTTTTACAAACAAACCACAGCCTAAAATGCACAAATAATATTTCAGACATACCGGCCCCTATTGACAAACACAGTGGTAGCACAATCCATCGTGTCCTCATTGCAATTCCTGTTAAAATTGCAAAATATGTACTGCATAGTTAGAAGTCGCCTCATCAACTGACTTTTCTAATTTAAAAAATAGCATGAAATAAATGTTTTACGGCTTTTTTAAACTGGTCACTGAAAGAGAAATTAGTTCTGTTTTTACAAAACTTTAACTGAATTCTATCAAGAAAAAGTAATTGAGTTTTGCTACATCCTTTCAACAGTTGATTGGCCAAGTGTTGTCCTACGCTATGATTCACCAGATCAAGTTGCTACATTCAGAAGAGCACGTGTTGACACAGCTAATGTCATCTTGACTCTGAAGATAACCACCCAATAGCCAACTGGTTTCAGGTTAGGTGTCAACAAAAAATTGTGCCGGAATTACACATTTTGAACGTTAGTTTAGTTGATGAGATATTGAGAAACAATACATATAATATGGTTACATTTCAGAATTTGTCATGATTCCCATGTGTGCCTGTGTGTTGCTTTTAGTTTATTCTGGTATGGTGTGCCTGTGTATTGTGTTCACTTGTGTTTTTATGCATTTCCCTAGTGTGGTAGTTTATATGTATAGTGTCTGGGTGCTTTGGCAAAAGTCTACCCTCTAGTGGGTTGATGTAGTACGTTCATCAGATACAGACTTTCTAGTTCTTCTATTTATTGTACTTCTCTGTGTAATTAGTGTTTACAGCTGTTGTCCGTTATTTCATGCCTACCATTATATATACACCTGTGTTTGTTCTGGTTCATGTTGGTCATTATTTATCTGTCATAGGTATGTCACCTGTTTTTTCGTGTTCCTGTCTGAGTATCTCATTGTATGTGTTCCAAGTTATCAGTAATTCAAGTATCCTAATATCCAGGCGTCATATCTAAGCGTTTGTTGTTTTCTAGTTTCCAGGCTTCAGTTTAGTTATGTCCTGGTGTTTGTTTGCGTTTGTTAACTTTGTGTCTTTTCACAAAGTAGTCTATATTTCTGGAAAATAAAACAACATTTGGTTTTGAGAGAACGTATCTGCCCCCTGCTTCTTCTTTATAACAACAGATCGTGACAGAATGAAATGCCAATTTGATATTATCTTGAACATTATCATGTCTGTGAGAATGACCTGTGCTGGAGTTGCATTGGGGGCTGGGTTTCACTGTGTTAACTCTATTGAATAGCTCATATACAGTACTGTACAGTTGCATTGGGGCTGGGTTTCACTGTGTTAACTCTATTGAATAGCTCATATACAGTACTGTACCGTTGCCTCCAGTGAACCTGTTGTAACAATCATTTGCACCAAAACAGTAGCCTGGGAGAACCCAGATGGACTTCCGGCAAATTTAGATTTGCTCTGCAAGTCAGTCTGGCTAAGAGCCCATTCAAGTCCATTTCCAATTTTTCCAAATCGAGGCAACAATCACAACCGTTGAGGCGGGCTTTATACGATAACAATAGCGCAGCTTTATACTGTCATTGGTTGAAGTAGAAAATTACAATGATGGCTGCTGCAATGGAACATCCGCAACTTCACTCGCGAATCAGTTATCGCTCTGTTTTAAGTGATTTGAACGTTTCCTTTTTTATGTTAAAAACTGAGCAAAGAACAACACTTGAAGCCTTCATATCTAAAAAAAAGATGTTGTCTCGGTCTTGTCTGATATATCCAATTGTGCTGAGAGGCATTTGAGCGGCATCCGTTCGTGACGCCCCTTTGGAAATGGGCTGTGAATGAACCTTGCTCAGACCCACTCTCAGTCAGAACTGAGAAGGGTATGGTGTTAACCAGGCTACCAAAACAAGGGACATTGATTCAGAATTACACTGTATGCTTCCTAACTGGACAGATTGATATCCCTGAAGTTTAATTGACTTGGTGTTATACTGGGATGATTGTGTGGTCCCTTGATTTTTTTTAGCAGTGTATTTTAGAACAGCCCGTTGATACCTCATATTGGACAATGCTAAAATTAAAAGCTTGATGTTTGTGCCTTTTTGTAGATGTTGAAATAATTAAAAAAAAAAAACTCTCAAAGTCTAGAGCAAAAAAGCACAAAATCTGCAGGGAAATGAGAACTGAAAATTATTAATAAAAAAAACAGCCAATGAAAGAATATTAGACTAGCAACAAAGAAAAGGTGAAATGGCAAATATGTAAATGTGACAAGGTTCATAAATCTGTAGAAGCAATTGGACTGTAACATGTTAATTCAGTAAATATACCTCGTATTTTTTTATATCATTACATTTTATGTTAGCTCGGGCTCCATTTAATATTCATTTAGCAGCATTTTAAAAATGCATTCTGATTCATGGCCACCAGTTATAAATCTGTCCCTGTCAAGTGAAGGTTCCGGAAAACTATGTCATGAAAAATGTGTGCTGTTTCTGACCCACCTCATCCAAACCACATTTTCAAACTTGGAATGCCAATATGGATTTTACATCCTTATTCTTCATGGTTTACATGCATTTACCATAATAAACTAAACAATGAGCAGACATATTTGTATTTTTTGGGATATAGTGACATAAAACATGAAAATCAATGTCCCAGAATGTTGGATTTCATTTATTCACGTTGTAGCCAAGAGTCTTCTGAATCCAAAACTACATAAGGCACGTCACTGTAGGTCAAAGTATGACCCTGTCAGAGGCCAAAAGGTCAACCTTGTGCCAGGCGGACTTCAACCTCCTCATACCTTTTAATTTATTTGTACAATTCACTACCATGCTGGGAAATTAACTTTTGCTGGTGGATGCCAAAATTAACCAGATGCTTTTTTCCCCTCAATTCCAATACATTAAACAAAATGCACTAGCATCTTATATTGCTTTAGATGTTTAATGCAGCATGCTGAATGCATCAAGCCATAGGCTTTGCAGTGGAATTCAATTTTATTCCACTGGAGGGCACTCTGCACTTCTTCAACTCATATGTATGGCTGAAACATGATGGTGTAGTCTGTCAGTGTATATTTGAAGGGAGATCAGCTGACGCATATCACATTAACAGTCAGAAAAATTACAGACCAACATCCTCAGACGGCATCTGATAAAACTCTGAAAAAGGTTGTTACGGGTTCGAGCCTGCCTATGGGTTCTTTGACTTTCCGCGGGACTCCTACATGAATCAGGACACATTGGCATAGTGCTGCTCGGTATTTGGGTTAGATAAATCAGATTATCTGTCCTGCTACGTCGCTCTCCAGCAACTCCTTGTGTCCAGATCGGGCACCTGTGTGTTTAATCGCAGAAGTATAGTTGTTGAATGTAATCATCCCGTTCGTAATCCGACTAAAGGCTTCCGTGTTGGATTCGCAGTGGTTGGATGAACCATGTGCGCGCCCTTCGCCATCCCACAGATGTGTGTAGGGAATTGCGGAGCTGCTGCCATATGGAGGACCGAGTCTGCCAAAAATAATAAATAAATAAATAAATTTATGCATCAATAAAAATATTTATACATAAAAATATACATAAAAATTGAAAATATAAAATTATACATTTATTAATCAATATTATTTCCCTATTTATTTATTTCCGTGATCATTTATTTCAGTTTTTATACATTTTTATATTAATTTATTTCCAA
>JACXGM010008287.1:10323-20960 GCA_016801145.1 Umbra pygmaea
AGGCTGTCAATCAAAGCATGTCACGGTGTCACCTTTTTCCCATTGGTTGATCGGTATCAGAGTGTGAAGATCGATTTTACATGCCTAGATTACTACGTTCGTAGGCGTCATATTTCGATATACAATTCCGTTAATGCCGGAGCAGTCGGACGCCCTTCTCGTTGTAGCCTATCCATTTCATCAAAGAATAGAACCGCCAATGCAATGTTCCGTTGTCGTGAAAACACACGTACACAAACACACCAAGTCACCCACACATACACACAGAAACGAAGTTCGCCGGAGCGAGAGAGCAGCTACGGTAGTTAACGGAGCACAACAGGTGACACCGAAGCCACAAAACGTAGCTAATCGGCACAGTTAAATGGATTTTCTGTTTGTGACATTGCATCTCTTTTTGGGGTTGGCTGAAAAAATAATTTATCTTACAAACCAACCCCGTGTTGTACCCTTGGTTTCTCCCCAGCTGCGTTTTTTACGTTCACAATCTGTTTCTATCACAGACCGTATATATGGTTTCTATCTCCCGCTCTTGGCTTGCTTGCTATGGCTGTCTGAACGATTAAGTCCCGCCCTCTCATTAGCTTAAGGATGTAGAAATACGGAAATAAATATATACGGAAATAAATAAATACAGAAATAAAAGAATATGTAAATAAATGAATATAAAAATAAATATTTACAGAAATAAATGATCACAGAAATAAATAAATAGGGAAATAATATTGATTAATAAATGTATAATTTTATATTTGTATATTTTTATGTATATTTTTATGTATAAATATTTTTATTGACACATATATTTATTTAATTCTTATTTTGGCAGACTTGGTCCTCCATACTGCCAAGGCAGGATGAGAGGGATTTGGGAGGGAAGAGTAATGGGCAGAAATGTTTCAGACAAGAACACATTGTGGGTGCACTTTAGCGCACTCTAGATTGTGTGTGTCAGGTTTTGTTTGTAGCTTCCTGTGCAAGCCTCTGTTCTACACAATAAGAGGTAACTGCAAAGCACTTCTTTCAAACAATTACGTAGCAGGGCAGTCATATAAATGTAGTACTTGTGCTTGTTTGTTTCCTGTCATGAAACTTTTTGCGAGAAAGAAAATGTGATAGCATGTGAATTGACAAAGATTACCTCAGTCAAGGGTCAATGCAACACAAATATATACAGTATATAGGCTACTGTATATAAAGCACAATACAATTAATACATTTCATGGATTATAATTTCGCCTGGTGAGGATTTTGTCTGTATCTGCTGAGGTTAGTTTGGAACAGTACATAGCTATTCCACACTCCTCATGACGGGAATGGTGGTCTGTGCGGTCGACATTGTGGTCAGGTGAGGTCAGGTGGTTGCTAGAGGACTGAGTTGATACTTGACTCTGTCGAGGCTAGCTTGGATCGGTGTCTCTAAAGAGGGAGGCTGAATAACCACCAGCGCCACAGAAAGAACAATGACAGAAATCTGTAACACAGTGGATCAAGATCAACATTTCAGTTATCTACCATTGTGAAAAATGTTGGAAATTGTATTTTTCTTTGGTATATTACAAATGTAGCTACACAATATGATTTTGTATTTGCATGAGATTCCACATTACCATCAGACATTGGTTGTGCTACATTCTACACTTCTAGGTACACTA
This sequence comes from Umbra pygmaea, assembly GCA_016801145.1. Classification (NCBI taxonomy): domain Eukaryota; kingdom Metazoa; phylum Chordata; class Actinopteri; order Esociformes; family Umbridae; genus Umbra; species Umbra pygmaea. The sequence continues at coordinate 11,979 of JACXGM010008287.1, forward strand.
CAAAATAATAAACATAAGCCTGCATGTACATTTGAGTTATTTTACTAGATGGTCTTATCCACACTGATTTCAGGGAGCAATTAGGTGGACAAAAATTGCAATTGTTTAATCAAGTTGCTTCTGAAATACATACTGTACAAACAAACTTTTGTCTACTTGCTCCTCCCAATGCTCTAACCACAATGCATTGCTGTCTTCCAAAGCTTTACACTAAAGTGATATGTAACATTAAAGGTAAAACTCTTTATGCAGGTGTTGAGTCATACCATAATGGTTGCAAAAGTAGAAATGAATCCGATCATGACCTTAATGAGGAAGTTCATGTGTCCCTTCAGGATAGGACCGCAAGGCTGAGAAAGAATGGAAATGTACAGCTACATATCAGAACTCAATTGCGTCTGCACCATTTTGTTGTGTTTATTGTTTTCAATGTTTTTTGTAATTAAAACTTAAAACCTACAACCTATGAACATACATATGGGTGTGGTCTGGCACATAGAACCGAATGCAATAAATCTGTCAAAGATTGTTAAACTTGTTGTGAACAGTATCAACAAATGCAAAAACATTCATTTTAAATGTAAATTAATTCATAATAGGCACAATAATATAACTCTAATTTTACAATCTGGTAAGCTTGTTCATAATATCTGCCAGAAAAAAAAACTTCTATCTATGTTAATTCAGACAATACTGTCATGATTTCAATATAATAAAAATTGCACTCAAGGACACAGTCGCGAAGTCACCCAAATATAAAAACAAATCTAGTAACCCTTCTCTTGATTTCTGAATTAGTTAACATAATAATGCCCCATTGTTGTTGGAAAATATGCTGTTAGACCACTTTACCTTGCTGTAAACCCAGAGTTTGTGTGACAGTCCAGTTGTATTTTTTCCATTTGTGTTATTGGGCTGGCAATTTAATTTCAGAAAAACACACAGAAAAGCACACAAAGAGAACCAAATAAGAGGAAAAGCATGTTATATAATGAAGTGGAAAACGGCAAGTCTGTCTCATGTCTCCATTTATATTTATAGCTGTTTTCTATAAGCTAGCACTTCTTATTGTCATCAATATGTATCTAAAAGACAGATTTAGCCATAACATTCATGTACTAACAGCAAAGTTGTATTTGTATACTCACCACAGTGTTTTGGAGTCCTACTTTTACAGTCTCACATAAAACGTCCATTGAATCTGGAGGGAGTTTGGGGCAGTAGCAGGAGATGGGAATGTGACAACCCCAGTCAGAGTGGGAACGTAGTCCACAGCATTGGTCCTAATGGATAAACACCATGAGCCAATGCCACCAGGAAATATGTGCTCACACCTATTATTATAATGGCTCCATTATACATCCACAAAAAAACAGTATAAAACACAACCACTGAAACAATTATTCTGTTGTCAAGAATTTGCAAGCGTGCAATTTGAAATGATTTTAAAGCAAATACAGATTTGGCAAAGATAAAAATATGTTGGCTGAAGCAGATACAGAAAGCCTGAGGAATTGGTTAATTACCGATGCCTGGAGTTTGTTTAGCTCCCGCTGGACCTTGGGATCAGCATTGTGAAGTGGAGGCACAGATTCAAACCTTTTATCCAGAATCTCCTCCATCTAAATTAATAAATGAGACTTTATCATGACACCAAGCACTGTTTATGTAACATAAATTTTTTTTCAAACCTAACACTGTGTGATTATTAAAAAATACAATTGGGATACCTTTTGTTGGGAACTAAGCATCGGCACGGCAACAATTACGATCGCTATAAATTCACAGGTCATAAAAGCGACATACTAAAGAAAGAGGGAAAGAGAAAATAAATGTACAAAAAATTAAGAAAGTTAAAAAGGGGGATAGAGATGTTAACAACTTGCAGATTTACTTGAAAATTGGCAAATATTTTATATCACAGCGAATAAATTTTAATCCAAATCCAGAGGTTTCCAAACTGTTTCAACAAGGTTTCAGGCAGGTCGCTGTATACAGTATGGCTGCTGTGCAAGAGTCTTAAACCATGTGAGAACATTTTTTAAGCCATTTACCTGAGCAATAAGTGTTTATTTTCTCATAAATTATATAAATATATATAAGAAATACAAATAAATACTACAATGAATAGTTACAAGAATAAAAATGTCAAAAGGTACCTAATTCTTATGAGATGGACAGAAGAAATATAATATTTAAAAATATACAGGCTGTTTTCATGGCGATATGTCAAGTAATCGCACAAAACAACAAACTCGTACACGTGTGTACATTTCCGGAGCTATGGAAATGTAAAGCCTGGTATGATTATGAAACGTCAAAAATAATGTTTACCTTATAACCTAACCCTAACCTTAACTTCAACAACCTAGCATGTTATGCCTTAACCAAACGTTCCCCAAGTATTTCAAATTGTAAACGATTGGTCTAATTTTGGAAATGTTCTGGTAGAATGGAGGGTTCCATTAAATGGAATTACAATGTTGTTCCTATGGAAAAATTGATAGATGTCCAAAAGCTTTCAGCACATAATTTAAATATGATTAAGGCATGCTTGAAGCAGAAGTCTGTAGATGGAACAACCCCAAGAACAAGAATATTCATTATTTTCCTGCAAGTTGCTTGCATTCATTTTCAACATGGCCACAGGTGTATCAGAACACTGATAGCTTGACAAAGTTGGTTGGATATTGGATAACTGAGCGGATATTCGAAGCCTGACATCAGGTCTGGTTTTCCCGGACTAAGCCACACTCTAACCCGAGGCTTATACTACGAAAAAAGATTTGGGGTTAGCGAGCTATCTTCAGGTTTAACCCTGGGGTTTCAGTATCACGACGGTGGTTCACCTGTAATGCTGGATTCACACCAGGCACGGCAAACTGGTTTGCGTTCCGGCGGAAGTCCATTCATTTCAATAGGAAGCAATGTGCACCGCTGTTGCAAATCTACCGTATCCGTCAAATTGTGGATGCCTTGTGGCGAGTGTGTCGTAAGAGTTGAAATGATCCAACTTGTGCGGTGCTTTGCCATACTGCACCAGAACCGGAAGTTGATGTACCACAGAGGAAGAACTAATATGTTGCTTTCACCTATGGGTTTATGGGACTGCAAGAAAAGCTTTGACAGCTCAGTAGATAGATTTCATCACACAAACTATTGTCAATGAATACTAAACTGATAAAGGTCCTGCCAGTCACCTTGCTGGAGGAGGACAGTGGTATGCAATGTTGTCCACCATCTTGAAGATGCGGAAGATTGATTATGATGTTGATTGTGGTGTACAAGTGTGACTGCGTGACAGTGCCGTACAGGGATTATTTTGCCGTGCCTGGTGTGAATCCAGCATAACAACATTCTTGTGTGGGTCTATCAAAAGTAGTGCGCCAGTGAACAGGACTACAAGCTACGTCAGCCTACAAAGTGGATTGCTTCATGTTTTCATTCTAAAGAAGTCCATAGTAAATACTGGCTTGCTATAAAAACACCCTGTTTGTGGTTTTGTATAAGCACCAAAATAAAAGATTTGAAACAAACAAACTGTTTGAGGTTGTGGACAGGTGTATTTTATACTGATAACAAGTTCAAACAGGCACCATTAATACAGGTAACGAGTGGAGGACAGAGGAGCCTCTTAAAGAAGAAGTTACAAGTTTGTGAGAGCCAGAAATCTTGCTTGTTTGTAAGTGACCAAATACTTATTTTCCACCATAATTCACCAATAAATTCATAAAAAATGCTACAATGTGATTTTCTAATTTTATTTTCCTCATTTAGTCTCTCATAGTTGAAGTGTACCTATGATGTAAGTTACAGGCCTCTCTCCTCGTTTTAAGTGGGAGAACTTGCACAATTGGTGGCTGACTAAATACTTTTTTGCCCCACTGTACTCATATCTACCTTCAGTTACATTTTTCAAAATTATTGTCGAACTCGAGGTTGCAATTTAAAACACGCCTCAAATGGTGTGTCATGAAGCAAAACAAGTTTAGGAACCCCTGCTACCAGAATAAGCTGTTCAGGATTTTGGAAGACTCCACTCAAATTCCAGTAAATCTCTAACAAAATGACAATGTTTTTTCTTATTTTCTTTGCAGCTGTGTACATGTGAGTTGACTGTAATAGATCTTGCCCCCTGACAGGGACACTAACCAGTATGAGCAGGATACACCTGTCTCTGTAAGCCGCATAGCCTCCCATGACAGAGAAGATCACAGTGATGGGTCCAAACATATTCAGGATGTACATTTCATGTTGGGTACTTTGCTTTTCAAACTGCAGTTACACAAAAACAATTTTATTAAATAAATACAAATGGTAAATTAAATCAAATTAAATTAAGCTGGTCAATTACAATTGTCATTGGTCATTAACCATTAATTGTAAAGTGTGATGTTAAAATAACAATACATATTTTCTTCTCTAAACATTAAACACCTTTCCATTTCTTACCTCCGGAGCATTTTGAAAGCTGTACTTCATCCCAACAACAAACAGAAAGACACCAACTATCTAGAAGAATAGATATTTTAGCAGTTTAAATTTGTTTAATTGGTATTCTGATACAGTGTTTTAAACAACTTTGAAATAACTTTTGAAACTACACATAAGAACCTATTAAACCAAACAGAAATATACCTCGAAATATTTGATATGAACGCTGTTTACCCTATTCCTAAATCATTATACTAAAGAATACTAAAACATAAACTTTCAAACTAATATATAATAAAACACAAATATACTGTATATATACATTCCCAAATACATTCAGATACTGTAGAAGAAGATCAAAACAATTAATTGTAATCAAGGAACTTACCAGAAGCAAGATATTTAAAGTAATGCATAGTCCTCTCATGTAAGTTCTACTGTTCTCCATAGTGGGATAAATAAGTCCTCTATCCCAACTGCAACTAGAGTTATAATGGACGGAGCACAGAACCCCAGTTTTGATTTACTGTGTTTAAGGATCCTTCAATGTGTTGCTATTAGAGGGGTGGAAAATTACCAAGTTTGGAGATTTGTTTCTTTTATTACTATGTCAACTTACATGTACAGTACAGCCTCTGTCAACAACTCGAGCAGAAGGAATTAATCAAAAAAATACATTTCTTCTTTTGTTCTGTCTTTTTTATTGCGGAAAAACCTTTAGTAAAGGGATTTATTTGAGACAAAATTAAACCAGTAGCTATACAGTAATTATATCAAAGTACATTTAGAATAGGTAAGTACTAGCTGATATAAATGAAAAATACAAAACAAACACACTTATTCCACTTACTGCACTATGTAGTGAACATGGTGTTTTTTGGGATGCACACATTACAGACTGCAGGGCACACAACTAGAGGGCATAAATGTACTTTACCACACTCATTATGAAGTAGGTAATGTTTCTTGAATTAGAAAAAGCCCAAACACCAATTAGAAAAATGTTGCTGTAACTGACAGACTGCTTTTGCGTTGTGTTTATCCTACATTAGTTTTCTTATATGAAAGAATCCCTCATCAATTCATTCAATTGTCCATTTTACAATAAAACATATTTCAAACTGTGTGTTTCTGTTGCCTCTGACATCCGTTAACAAACTGCATTCCAACGGTAGCCCTGCAGCTCACTGTGTATGATAGACTGAAGGATGTATCTGTTTTATTGTCAGCTAATCTAGCCAATCACAAAAGCGGTATTAAAGTCATGCACTGTAACCTGCACTTTATAAGATCTGTCATTTAAACTGAGTTATAACGGTGTACTACATAGGAAACATGGTACAATTTGGGAGGCAGTTTCATAGAACCCCCCATGACCTGGTAATTTATTATCACTTAAATAAACTTTTCAGCAAACTAAACACAAAGCAGAAAGCACATTGTGATCCATGTACCCACTTGTGGCTTTGTTTCTCACTCCGAACTTTGCTGAATCTAAAACCCTTGTATTCCAAGTGTCAGGCTTTGTTTTGTTTCAGACCTCACTTCGCAAGAATAATTTTCTTGATTTTCTGGAAAAACACTGAGTTTAAGTAAACTTGCAAAGTATACTCTACATTTTGAATTTGACATATTCTGAGGATCAAATTAAGAACATTTAAAAACACTAATAATTATGCCAATAATGGAGCATTTTCAGCACTTGAACAAATTACATTTCAGAGAGAGTCAGTGCCACATGTAGATGCAGTTTGTAGTTTTGACCACATGTTGAAAAAGTGGTGCTACTGAGCTAAACATGGTCCCCAAAAATGGTGAACTGTCATGTATCTTTCTACTGAACATTAATTTGTCATGTACAAAATCTTCAGAAATATCTGGAAATGTGATGTCTGTAGGGCATAAGGGGCTACATCCTTTCAGCCTCCAACTTTATCTTTCTCTGAAGCGCCATTTGCATGTTTTCTTCAGATTGGTATAAGATATTTATCAAATTTTTATCTTTATTTTTTTGGTGATTTTTTCCCCCCATTTTTCTCCCCTCCCAATTCCCTCTAATCCGGCCTTGTTGGCAGTTCCGCAACTCCCTGGACAGATCTGTGGGATGGCAAGGTGCGCACATGGTTCATTCAACCACAGTGTTGCCCAGCCGCCAATTATTTTCGCACTGCACATTCAACATGGAAGCCTTTAGTCGGATCATGCATGGAATGATTACGTTCACTATACATCCGTGTTTAAACCCACAGGCGGCCGATCTGGACACAAGGAGTCAATGGAGAGCGATGTGGCAGGATAGTTAATCTGACTTATCTAACCCAAATCCAGGGCATCACTATACAAAAATAGGATTCACAGCCTCCGCTGAATACTCTGTGAAGAACCTTTGGCAGCAATTACAGCCTCTAGCAATTATGGGGACAAAACGTGATATGCAACATTTATTGACATAAATACAAAAATAACTGTCAGGTTGTCCTGCGAAGCACTGAAGCCCCAAATGTGTTTTTCTGGATTTTGTTGTTGTTATTCTGTCTCTCTGTAATAATTGATCTGTAAAAGTATAGATATAGAGCGAAATATCCTCCCCGGCCACTTCATTAGGTACACCTGTTCAACTGCTCGTTAAGGCAAATATTGAGTCAGCCAATCACATGGCAGCAAGTCAATGCATTTAGGCATGTAGACATGGTCAAGATGGTCTGCTAAAGTTCAAACCAAGTATCAGAATTGTGAAGAAGTGGGATTTCATTGACTTTGAATGTGGCATGGTTGTTGTTGCCAGACGGGCTGGTTTGAGTATTTCAGAAAGTGCTGATCTACTGGGATTTTCCTGCACAACCATCTCTAGGGCTTACGGAGAATGGTATAAAAGAGAAAACATCAATTGCACTGTAGTTCTCTGGGCTCCAATGGCTTGGTGATGGCAAACGTCAGTTAAGAATGGCCAGACTGGTTCGAACTGATACAAAGGCCACAGAAACTCATATAGCCACTCATTACATCCAAGGTATGCAGATGAGCATCTCTGAACGCACAACACTTTGAACTTTGAAGCAGATGGGCTACAGCAGCAGAAGACCACACCAGGTGCCACTCCTGTCAGCTAAGCACAGGAAACTGAGGCTACAATTTGCAACTGGACAATGGAAGATTGTAAAAATGTTTCCTTGTCTCATGAGTCTTGAATTCTGCTGCAACACTCAGATGATAGGGTAAAAATTTGGTGTAAACATGAAAGCATGGACCAATCCTGTCTTGTATCAACAGTATCAAATGTGGTGGTGTAATTGTTAGGGGGATATTTTCTTGTCACACCCATCTTCTAATGGCTACTTCCAGCAGGATAACGTGCCATATCACAATGCTCACATTCTCTCAAACTGGATTCTTTAACATGAAAACCTGTGGCAACCTTTATATGCATGCCTAGGAAATGGACTGGCTAATGATCATATTAAATAGAGAACCATGGGTCAGTGTTAATAGCTTTAAAAAGGAAGTGACATGTTTGCGTTCAAGAGCAGTGCCAATCTAACTGTAACTTGAGCGTCTTGGGGAAGTGGTATAATTAATAGCAGTGTTTATAATCTTTTCTGCCATGTTCCTGCAAATCAGTGATGTTTAATGGGATCTACAGTACTCTACTGTTGCACCGAACCTGAAATTCATAGGAACTGCAACTGCAACTTTATGTCTTTTCTAGTTTCAACACTGACCTAAAGTTCCCTATTAAATGCAACCATAATCTGGTTCACTTCTTGAAAATGTGGACAGAGGTTGAACATGTGGTTCTTCTTTGTCACCAGAGTTTCAACAATCACTCTCAAATCCTTTTAGATCAGCAGCTTCAGGTGACATAGTGGTTAGGGAGTCAGACTTGTATCAAAGGTTGCTGGTTTGATTCCCAAGTTGGCTAAAAGTCTTTCCAGTGGATGTCCCAGTACATTCTGTTAGGCGCCCTGGGTAAAAGCGTCTGCTAAATGACTCAAAATATAAAATGTAGATTCACGCTAGTTTTGAAAGTCATCCCACGGCACCCCCATTTATTTCTGCCATTGTGAAAGATTAGAATTAAGAGCACAACTCATGTGACTGGACAACAACTACTGGTTCAACTCGCCGACACAAAAGCTGAACTCTTGATTGATCCCTCGACAGATCAAAATTATCTTAGAAACCTTGAGTGCTGCAGAAATTCTTTTGTAACCTTGGCCACATCTGTGCCTTGCCACAATTCTGTCTCTGAGCTCCTTGGGTAGTTCCTTCGACCTCATGATTCTCATTTGCTCTGACATGCACTTCTTCTTCTTCTTCTTCAGTGGGTTTTAATGGCGAATCGCAACCAACTGATGGTGCATACACCGCCACCAACTGTACCGGAGTGTGAGGCCAGTCACGGCCCACCCAAGTCATCACCACCCACCTCACCCCACCACCCCATCAGATTAAAATACAGCCCACCACCCCTACCCACCCGCATACCTAGCCCCCCTACCTAACCTCCCCCGTCCCCTTCATTAACTCGTGAACCATCTCCCCCGTGAT